>VXBX01003461.1:50000-67500 GCA_013400415.1 Scytalopus superciliaris | reverse complement strand
CCTCTGAACTGCACAACAGCACACCTTTGCACCCATGAATTTCAAGCTCTGTATGAAAAAACGGGTTACTGCATAATGAAGCTTATTACTAGAAGTATTTAATATTCATAATGGTTTAGTAAGTAGGAAATTCTCATTAAAAGGAGTGTGGTGTTTGCACCACTGACTGTGATGAGTCTCTACTGAGGAGAACCACACACAGCAACACTATTGTGATGTCTCGACTCTTGTTGGGGTACTTATTGTGACAAAAACACTGCTGTAGTGCACAAAACATTCAGCGGGATATCCCATTTAATTATTTAAGCACATATTTACACAAACATGTGTACAGACTCGCCTGCCTTGTGCCATAAAACACCAGAGTAAACTGCAGCACTGGAGGTGCCAGGGAAGGACCCAAGTTCTGCTGCACAAATGGAAAGAAAACTGTTTCTAAAGAACAATATGGGCAACTTTCCACTAAAATATGTATGGCTTTATTTATGGTAAGGTCTAAATGACAACTGACATGAATAGCATACAGGATGGACTACTAAATATACATATTCCCCTTTTTTCTTTGCAGTTTCTTATGACAACCAGCCTGCACCAATACAGCCAGTATGGCCTAACTTGGATAATGCACCAGCTACATCACCCTGGAGATGTCTCCAGAAACTAATCCCAGATACAGTTCAAGCAGCTTATACGAAATAATCAGAAATCAAAATTATGTTGATGAATTAAAAGAAACAGCCCAATCCAGCAGGACAGGAGAGTCATGATCAAGTGCAGATCACAACCAGTAGGAATGGAAAAATCAATATATACTCCGAGAATAGTTCAGAGAGTCCTTCCCAGCCTCACCTGTTCTGTGATTGCTGTTGCTTTGCAGTATTTGTACTCATTAACAACGAGGCAGGATATGAACCTGATAGAACTGGCATAGAACTGGTGAGCTGCTCCCACGGGCTGCTCCAAGGACAACCACCCAGGGGCAGTGTCCACAGCACTGGGACCATTGCTGGCTCCAGCCTGACTCCAGGGCAGACCATGCTCAGGTCTGCAAGACCCAGAGCCCGACTGCCCGAGGGAGCAACAACTGCACCCAGGACAGAAGGGCGGTCGCCCCAACTTTCAAAACCACACCTCAATTTTTTTCCAGCCACAGTGGGCACTTTAGAAAACCAAAGCTGTTGAAATACACTGTAAATTTACAGCTGTAAAAATAGTTAGGAATAATTCTAGCACAGGATTTTGCATTACATGTTGGTGGCATAAAATCAGCGAGATGAAATTTAATTTATAACAATCAGCCTGAGGTGAAGGGGCACGAACTGAACTTGATGCAGCACATTCTGTGTTTTACTGTGCCATGTACTTTAAAACCTGTATTAATAGATCTGTGTAGTTGACAGAAGGGAGCCAAGTCCCTAAATTAAGATTAAAACTGGTGTTTATTTATATATATATATTTGCACATTGAACTCCTTCAACCATTCACATTCCCTGAAAGAATCCATCAATTGGTACTGATCACAACTGTTAAACCTTCCAAAAGAGCAAACATAATTATCATAAATAAACCTTATTGGTGCCCCAGGAATTTATACTGAAACCAGTCTCAGATTCCTAATTGCTGGTGTAACAGTTCAGTGGAAGAGGATAAAGCAGTGAAGAGTTAGTGACCATCTCTGACAGCTCCTGGAGCACAGACGAGATCCCAGAGGATTTACCAAGCCGGGGGAAAAGGAGACAGGAAGAAATTATAGACCAGTCAAACTTTGATATTGGGAGAGATAATGGAACAAATTATTAAAATATTTATAAGCATCTCAGGTTCATAAGGTTATAAAGCACCAAACAAATCTAATCTTTTTCTTTGACAAGATAATTGGCCTCATGGATAAGGGGGGGGGCAGTGCAGGGGAAATATATACTGACTTTATCAGGATTTTTATATACCTTTGCTGATGGCACTCTCATAAAAAAGAGGGAAATAGAGTTTACAGTAAGAGAGTCTAAGGTGGACACCAAGAAAAGTTTAAAAAATTGAAGCTGTGTGGTTACTGTGTGGTTACAAGGACAACAGCAGCCTCAGAGCGAAACAGTGTTTTGCAGCAATGTGAGCTGGAAATCCCAATTTTTGTGTTTTAATGCCATTAAATTGAGCTTTAAATACCAGCTGTCAACTCGGAGGGCATTTTACCTCCAGAATTTGCTATGTTTGGTTAAGCTTGAATTCACTGAAGAGTATCCTTATAAATCCAGTGCACACCAAGCTGGGATATGGACCAAGCAGCCTGAGTGAAACAATCAGAAATCAAAATTATTTTGATGAATTTAGAGAGATGGTCCAAACCAGCAAGGAGAGCCATGATCAAGTGCTGAATACAACCCTTCACAATGAAAAAATTAATTATCCACCTAGAAAAGTTCAGAGAGTCCCTTCCAGTCCTGTGATTGCTGTTGTTTTTAAGATTTTTACTTACTGATAATTAGGCAGAATACAGATGTGATAACACTGACGATAAATCATTAGAGATCATGATAATTTAGGTAATCGTTATCTGCAAGATTAAATCCTGGCCTCACAGACAGCACAGCAACATACCCAGGCTGCAGAAAAAGCTGTTTCTAAAATGTTCTCACAACAGCCTCAAAATCCAGGCAAATATGTTCTACATAAGCACTACCAGGAATCCTACAGGGATAATCCAGCTGACATCATTGCCCACGGAGCCTCCTCTGGTGAGACACTCCCTGAAATACTGCATCTCACTGCACATCCAAAAAAACGAGGATGGATTTCTGATGCCGTAATTAAAACCCTAATTAAAACAGTATTTCAGAAGAGTTCAGTTTTGGAGGAAATGATTCAAGGAGGTTAGGTACAACAAAGCAAAGAGATGTAGTACAACCATGTCCAACAAGTACTTGCAGGTCATGACCAAGGTGGTGGATGGAGACCAACCAACACCATGAAAGGAATGTCTGTAGGCACAGGGTGGGATTGGTGGGGTGTCTGTGCAGCACCAGGGGTTGGACTCGACAGTCCTTGGGGGTCCTTTCCAACTGAGGATATTCCATGATTCTAGGCAAATGGGCTAAAACTAAAAAAACAAAGGAACTGACACATAATGGAAAATAACTTTACAACAAGACCTCCTCTCCACCAGCTCTGGATTTCTTTACAAACTCAGGACTTCAGAAATTATTTGCCCAGGCTGCTGAAGTTGAAATGCTGTGGTATGTTGCTTCTTGGGTAAGAACAATGAACACAATGAGTTTGCATTTGGAAGCAGAGAAATGCAAAACCACCCTTAGTTTCACACTAGTCTGGCTTAAGCCATGGTGAGTACTGCAGGAACTCTCTCCTGCTGCCTGTGATTTAGAAGAGACAAGTTTTGTTAGGCCAGGAAGAAAAAAACAGTAAATTTGGGAGAAAATGCTGCAGTTTTGGCAATGTAAATGAAGGTATTTGACTTGAATCCATGCCATGGTGTATTCACGGAATGCCAGAATGGTTTGGGATGGGACTTTAGAGACAATTCAATCCCACCCCTTGCCATGAGCAGGGACACCTTCCACCAGCCCAGGTTGCTCCAAGCCCTGTCCAGCCTGGCCTTGGACACTCCCAGGGATGGGGCAGCCACAGCCTGCCCACCCTCCCAGCCAAGAATTCCTCCCCAGTATCCCCTCTGGCAGTGTGAAGCCATTCCCTGTGTCCTGTCCCTCCAGACTGCTGTCCAAAGTCCCCCTCCAGCTCTCCTGGAGCCCCTTTAGGTACATAAAGACTCTGTTTTTTATGGCTGTGTGGGAGCTGGTTACAGCAACTCACCTCTGAAAAACAACATTGAAGTGTCGCTGCCAAATTCCACGGTAATAAAAATGTGTTTATTTCTGCCGTGCCCGAGCAAGAGGGGCATGGTGGGTGATGGGGGATCCCCACACCCTGGGCTGTGCTCTGAGCTCTGCATACTTCCCTACCCCACACCAGCTGAATTCATTAATTAAAACACACCTATGCCAATCAAAGGGCAGGAGAGCTCCTAAAATACAGCGACTCCCACACCCTCCTGTCCATAGTGCCTGTAAACACAGCAGATTTCTTTAGGCATAGATAATGGGGGAAAATGTGATAATGAGGGATGTTTGTACTGCGACTCCGAAATATATTCTTATTTAAAATAATTTACACTTTCAAATGGTCATTAGAGAAAAATAAATGGCTGTCTTTAATTATAAACTCTGAGGCACAAACATTAGTGTGGCCAAGAGCAGATAAGCAGCCACATCAACACAGACCTGCCCAGGTAATGGAGTAATTCACAGGGACACATTACACTTCATGAGAGCACTTTATTTAGTAATGGAGATCTACTGGTCTCTTCATGGATCATATTAGCTTGGCTCAGGAGCAGCTCCTCTGCTCTATCAACCATGTTTTTCCACATGCCATGAAATATTTTTACTTTACGTGGTCCATACTTGCACTTTATGTTTAATATTGAACAGCCCAGTAAATCCACACAGCAAATGTAAGGGTTTTACTGTGTGCTCAGAGAGGGAGAAGGCAGATAAACAGTAAAACAGATTAATCTTCATGGGCCCAATGGTTTGAGTAAAATCTGGGAGAGCCATAAAGGCTGACTGGAGATGCTGATGGGGTGGGAGGAAGGTGGGCGCCTCTCTACAGCCAGCCTGACATCCATATGGTGTGGTTATAGGGCTGTGGCAATTAGCCATAGAATCCCAGAAGCCCAGAATGGTTTGGGTTGGAAGGGACCTTAAAGCCCATCCAGTGCCACCCCCTGCCATGGGTAGGGACACCTTCCTCTAGCCCAGGTTGCTCCAAGCCCCATCCAGCCTGGCTCTGGACACTTCCAGGAATCCAGGGGCAGCCACAGCTTCTCTGGGCACCCTGTGCCAGGGCCTCACCACCCTCATAAAGAAGAATTTCTTCCTAATATCTGATATAAATCTCCTCTCCTTCAGCTGAAGGCCATTAAGGCCCATATGGATATGCTATGGCATTATGAATGCACAAGGCCAGCCCATTAAATGGACAAGATACAAACCCTAATAATGCATAATTAAGTCAACTCCTCAAATAAAAGTTTTCTCCATGTCACATTGCACTGCTTCCTGCTAAACAGATGGAAGAAAGCACTGGGTGGATTCCCTGCCCATCACTCATGTCAGCTAAAGGAATTAAAACCACTGGGAAAAATCCAATAAACCACCCAGCGACTGGACCTCTCTTCCCATACTTGTGCTGGCATGAAAAACTCCAGAGGGGCTGTGCCTTGGGAAGTAACTGTTCCCAAAACCCACATGCTTAGGGACAAAATCCAGCTACTTAGTCATGGAATCCCAGAGCAGTTTGGGTTGGAAGGGACCTTAAAGCTGATTCAGTCCCACCCCTGCCATGGGCAGGGACACCTTTCACCAGCCCAGGTTGCTCCCAGCCCCGTCCAACCTTGAACACTCCTATTCAGTAAGAGTAGCCATTATTTAAAGGCTGGATTTCTTTGATCACCAGCCCAGGTTTTTGCAAGACTTAACTTTTTTTAAGCTGGAGAGGCTTCAACATCTTCTTAAAATATAGAAAACTGTAACAAATACCTGAAAACACATACACAACACCATGTGCTGGCAACTTATATATCCCATATATTGTGTCTCTGCCCATGGCACAGCAGTTGAACTACATGATTTTTAAGGTCTCTTCCAACCCCAGATCTTCTGTAATTCTCTCTCTATTATTTAAATGTGCTCTCTGGGGCATTCTGAAGAGGAGCTTGGCAGGCTGGTGGTGGTGCCAAGTGCTCCTGCTGTCCCCACGGGGTCCAACCACGCTTTGGGCTGCGAGGGCTCCGTCACTCACACCAAACCTCCTGCCAGGAAACCCACTTAGCGGCAGCTTGAAAGGTCACCTGAGCCACACGACTTCCATCCCCACCAAAAGCCATCTTGGAAGGCTTTACAAATATTTGGAGTCCGATTCTCCAAACACGGTTTGTCCAAACAACATGAAGCAAAGCGCACCAAAGAAAGCCCCTCTATAAACAGCCTACCGGGGAAAAAAAATGTTTACTTTCTTTGCTGCATGTGAGAGGGAGGTAAAACCTAAACAAACTTTCAACACCAGCTGAGTTTACATATTTAAACTTTGATGGTGCCAAAGTTGCAGCCGAACTGGCACCGAAAAACCTAACAAAAAAAGTCATATATTGACAAAACACACAGTCATAATAAAACCACATCCAGTTAATAACTTTGAGAACTAATGTTAACTCCTAGCACAATAGAAAAGTCTCCTTAAACACAATAAAGCAGTGATATAATTTACTCTCAGCTCCTTTTCAAAACATTACTCTCTGCCCACAATCACATTCAGATTACAAAATTCCTTTTGTAGTTTTCTCCTAGCTGTGGGAATAAAATAAACCACTTAGATGACAGTAAAGTGTCTGTAAAATATATAACAGCAATAACTCCTGGTGGAAATGCGGCAGATATTTATACAAGAGCCAAAGCAGGGAGCATTGTTAATGCCAGGGGAGGGGGGGTTGAGAGGCCTCTTCTGGGTGAGATCCTGATGCCACAACTCCCATCCCTGGTTCTAGTCTGGCACCAGACACGAGGTGGCAAGTGCTGGGAAAGCCTTCCCAGCCCCATGCCACCAGCTGGTTTAGGAAGAGGGCAAACTGCTCCTGGGCAGCTCGAGAGCAGGGGCAGACCTGGGGTGAGAACAGGAAGGACTTGGCAGCAGCCAGAAGGAATGTGCCTTAACTGAAGGTATTTTAGTTCACAGAATCATAGAATAATTAGGGATGGAAAAGCCCTTCCAGCCCACTGAGCCCAACCTGTGACCGATCCCCACCTTGTCATCCAGCCCAGAGCACTGAGTGGACACCATGACCATGACCACATGGAAAAACAAGTTGAGACCATAAAAAATGTGAACAACACTCCCAGTTGTGGAAGTCCTGGTTGTCCTTAGTCCTCACCTGTCCTTTAGCTAAGAAACCATGGAGAAACAGAGAAGGTAAAGTCTCCCAAGACTCCACTTCTAAAACTTCTCTCATGGGAGGAGCTGGGAAAAGCAGCTTTTGTCCATATTTCTCTGCCATCCAGTACCACAACTCAGTGACTAAATCAGAGCAGAAACACGTTTACAGAGCAAAGGGAAACCCCTTATTTTACATTCAGTGCTGAAGGGATGGATCAGGACCAAAACATGAAGCAGCATTTCCCCTGGGCAGATCCTCCCGACCTTCAGCCCACAAAACCACCTTATTAACTCCTACTGTCAGCAACATCTGTCTGCAGCTGGAGACCAGAGTGAAGCCCTGCTCACCACCAGCTCTACACGAATTCATAGGGTCTCTCTATGAACACAGAACAAATGCATTAATTTGGATATATCAGAAGTTACATAAAATTTGAGGTCAGCCAATGTAAATCAAAGGCCCCAATGCCCGAAGCCCTGGACAGCCACATTAGTATGTGTGTTAGGGGGAATGTACTGGGAACAGCTTTGCAGTGTGTTTAAATATGTCCTCGTGGAATTTAACTGAGTGCTTAATTCCTTGATGAAAGAAATTAAGCTTCCAGATCAAAATTGACACTTTTAAAGCTGAAAAAAGAAAATATTGTTGTATCTTCTACTGCAAGGCTCAACCTCCTGCAGAATCAATGGCCTTTGCTTTTTTTGTTGGTTTAGTTTTGAGTGTTGGTTTTGAAATGTGTTTGCAAACATCAATTTCGATGTGAAATCCACAGGGTCAGTGAAAAACTTGTAAAAATATAGAATCATGGAATGGTTTGGGGTGGAAGGGACCTTAAAGACCATTAAGTTTAACCCTCTGCCATGGGCAGGGCCACCTCCCACCAGCCCAGGTTGCTCCAAGCCCCGTCCAACCTGCCCTGGGACACTCCCAGGGATGGGGCAGCCACAGCTTCTCTGCCCAACCTGTGCCAGGGCCACCCACCCTCACAGACAAGCATTCCTTCCCAAAATCCCATCTAATCCTGCCCTCTGGCCATGGAAACCATTCCCCTTTGTGCTGTCACTTCATGCCCTTCTTGAAAGTCCTTCACACTGTCTGTTAATTGAAAAGGTTATTTTAATTTAATACACACATATTCTATACATAACCAGCCTGATAAACAGATTTTCTTGGAGCAACCTGGTCTAGGGGAAGATGTCCCTGCCCATGGCAGGGAGTTGGAATGGGATGATCTTCAAGGTCCCTCCCAATCCAAACGACTCTGATTTGTAAGCACTTCTAGAAGGTGAAAGGTTTGCAAGCCAGCACATGGCAAAGTCTGCTGCTCCTGAGAGAATGGCCACCCAGAACCCCTGTGCTTTCCCCCTTCCAGTGGATACCCTCTCCTGGAAGGTGGTGAGGAGCAGGAAGGGCTGGGAGGGCCCATTTGCAGTGGTCCAAGGTGAAATTCCAGTTACCAGGAACTGGAGCTGTGGATACAACCCTGGGTACAAAGGGCCCTGAGGAGCCCTAAGTCTGGCAGCCAAATGTAAATACTGGGGGAGTAACTTCAGCCCCTGCAGACTTTACACCTTCAAAATGTTCTACCACAAGTTCTCTGTGGCCAAGAAACCTCATTTGTGGGCATAATGACACCTTACAACATGTGGCCACAGAAATGAGGGAAGCTGTTGGCTGAAAACACAATGCACTAATTACAGCCGAGGCTGATGGACAGTTTTAAGTGGAGCAGGATTAGTTGCCTCCCAAGTTTTGATGTCTTTTACAATCTGCAAAAATTATTTTCTTCAGCTTTTTCTGCACTTTGTTTTTTAAGTTGTTTTACTGCATATAAAACCACCAGGCTCTGGAACCACACATGGGTTTTCTGCATAAAGTATCACCTTATCTTTATATAAGCAAACTATTTTAATTCCCCAGAGCTGTTTAGGCAACCACTTGCTGTGACCTCTGAATTCTTATCCTGAATTATATTTTTATGTGCTACATAAAGGTACTGTTATGTTACTGTTTTGATTCCAGGTGCCAAAAAGGACAAGTTTATTGCCAACTGCTCGTGCTGTGTCTTTTTCCTTTTTTTCTTTTTTTTTTTTTTGTTTTAAAGACTTAACTGACCCAGCAGTTGAATTTGTTTTTAATTCGCACCTGAACAGTTTATGAGGAAAATCACATCTACTATGAAGAAAAAAATAAATAAATCTGTAATATTTTGAGGGAAAAATCAACAGCCAAAAGTGTCACCTTGCTGGCATGACTGAAAGGCACTGTATTGGCACAGAAGTGCTCTTCTTGGCATTACACTTCATTCCCCATCCCAAAAGTGGAGGTAAAAGCACAACCATAAAATCATAGACTGGTTTGGGTTGGAAGAGACCCTAAAGGCAAACACTATTTGCACAGACAATGAAATGATCCTTCGGTTACTCAGTGTGTATCAAAGTGAAGTTCTTCACAAGACCTATACAATGTCTGAAAGACAAATCAGTGAAAGAGACATGGAATAATAATAATATAAACAATAATTAATAAGAAATATAAATAACTAAATAATAACAGTAATAGTAATAATACTAGAAATAATTATTATTATTATGTCTTTAAAACACTTAAATTACATGTTTCCTAAAGGATTCACCAATTGAAATGGAACCAGAGCGATGTATGGAGATGGATTCCCTACATGCCTGGAAGTCAGCAGATTTAGATGGGATATTGGGAAGGAATTTCTGGCTGTGAGAGTGGGAAGGCCCTGGCACAGGCTGGGCAGAGAAGCTGTGGCTGCCCCATCCCTGGGAGTGTCCAAGGCCAGGCTGGATGGGGCTTGGAGCAACCTGGGCTGGTGGGAGGTGTCCCTGCCCATGGCAGGGGGTGGGGTGACATGGGCTTTAAAGTTTCCTTCTAACACAAATCATTCTGGGATCTGTGGCACCAGGGAGGGGAACAAAATGCAGCACCAAGGCAGCAATGATGGGAATGAAAGTTCTGCTTGGGAGTCCAGGCTGGAGTGGACTGGGACATCAAAGACATGATTTCTTGTAATTTGTTGCTGCTGCCCAGAACCCTGTGCTGGTCTGAGTGGGAGTAAGAGGAGGACTATGCTAGGAAAGGTGTTAGCAGGCAAGGGATCAGCACTCAGGATGCTCATGGTAGGTGAGAGCACAGAATCTCAGAGTGAGGCAGATCACCACCACTCACAGCTTCAACAGGGAGGATGTTATCCACCAGCTTGTCTCATCCCTAACGAGAATTAATTTAAATAAAAGAAACCCCACATATCCCAACCCACTAATGAAGGGATACAGTAAGTACTGAAGCCTATGTAACACTGCAGAAAAAGTGCTTCCCGCGAAAGTTCCATCATCAACATTTCTGAATAATTACTTGGAAATAAAAGCAGTGTGAAGGTTAGCTGTGCTTTAATGCTTTTTGGATAATTGGCAATATTCAGTGACTTTGAGCACAACAATGAGTGTGCGGTTGTGTATCACATCACGCTCAGGTGACCCATGGAAAGAAAGAAATACAGGGAACAGTAAAACACAGCCTTCTACATGAAAATAAAAATCAAACATACTCATAGATGAAAACTAAATTTCATGTGTGTTCCTGAGGGACGGCAAAAGAACCCCGGGAAGGGCTATATTGCCTTGGATTGGTGGAATGAGATGCAAAATGCATATGAAAGGTTTTCATTTGAGCTGATAAAACCGCACGCTTTGGAAACGCGGGGCTCTGCAAGGAACAACACTGAGGTCTGGTGTCAATTTAAATGCACTGAACACCAGGAAAATGCCCCCAACTAAGGCTTCAAACTTGTACAGCACATTTCCACTCAACCCAACTAGATTGCCTGTCACATCTGACATGGCTTGTCAAAAGTTATCCTTCACTGCTCATGGGCAACATGGAGGGTCAAAAGACCAAATACAATGGTCCAACCCATCCCATTTTTTTTCCTTCAGAGCAGCAGATATTGAACTCGAAGATGACAAGACAGAGCAGGTTGAAGCGGCTGCCAGAGAAAGAGAAGCTGTCCAGAGCCGCTGATCTGAAGGAGAAAAACCAGCCGGTCTGTGCATGTCATGGCCGGGGCTCGGGCGCTGACAGTCTCACACAAAAGGCAGTGAAAAGCCGAGAAACTTGAAGTGGCCTTTGCAAACCATTTCAGCCGTTAAAGGAAAGGAGCCGGTCACCCGGTAATGTGAAACGCGCCGAGGCTGTGATTGAAGGGGGAAAGGACGTCCTGCCTCTCCTTAATCTGCAGCCATATCAACCAGAGGGGATTTTGCACTCTCTGAAAAAAATCTGAATTTTAAGAGTAGCTTTATCACTCAGAGCTTACTGTTGTTTAAAAAAAAACAACAAAAAACAACACGTTTCTAAAGCAGCTCAAAATCTTTGCTGGGATTTTTGGTTGTGGCTTGTTCGTGCTGACAGAAGACATTAAGTGATGATTTATGGAAAAGCAACTCATTAATAGTCACAAATACAGAAGGTGCCTTAAGCATGTTACAGTTAGTAATGTTACACCTGTGTGAAAGGGCAACTGCAGAGGTTTTCCACAATATCACTAAAAAAACTGTGGTCATGTACTGCAAACACATCACTGCAACAAATTTCAGGGCACCCACTTCCCTCAGATACCAACCCCTCCTTACCCCTCCACTGACACAGTGTGAACCCTCTCTACTTCTAATTGTCTTTGTGCCTACAAGAATCCCAGCTTGCTCCTGTTTACTTTCTCCATAATAATTCCAGTTTCAGGTATGATTTCTCTACCACCACAACACTGACCACAAAGCTGGTTGAGATCTTCAACCCACTCCAGTGCACATGGCCAGCACAGAGTGAGAGACTGACCCAACCAGCAGCCACATCGAGGCACAAGCTAATACAGGGTATTTCCAACCTTAATCCTTTCTTAATGTTGTCATCTTTGTGCTTTAATTACATCAGAAGCAACATCAACTGAAATTAATGAGGGACTCTGGAGTTCCCACCCCCGAGCAGAGGCAGGGAGTTCGTGTTTGCTGTTGGTGGCAGAGCTGGCTGTAGACTACAGTGACATTTTTAATACCTGGGTGGCTAAAATATCAGTATTTGAATAGGAAATCTCGCATTTTACACCCTTCTGGAATTTAATGTTTTTCAATCTTTCTGGGCTGCGCTCACTTTTGTTGGATAACCTTTCCATCTAATCTACCATGTGGCTCACTGAATTTTAGCACCTTATATGTATTCAAATACATATTTTCTGTCACAGTTCGTTTATTTTTTTATATTTTGCTAGTGGTGAAGGTCCTTCAGATCACTTAAATTCATATGCACAGGGGCCTGCTGGAGTGAGTTCAGAGGTGGATCTCGAAGATGATCAATTCTGAGTGCCCCATGAACCCCTGGAAGTGTCCAAGGCCAGGTTGGACAGGGCTTGGAGCAACCTGGGCTAGTAGAAGGTGTCCCTACCCATGGCAGGGGGTGGAATAAGATGATCTTTAAGGTCCCTTCCAACCCAACCCATTCTGTGGTTCTATGATTCTATAACATAACTATAGATAGATATTTCACCTTGTTTGCATAAACAATCATCACAAATGAAAAAAAGCAAATATTTCAGATGTTTTCAAGATCTTAATCTTCAGTTAAAATAGACAGAAAGCAAACAAACCAACCTAATTTGCTTGTCTCTGTTCCCACATTTACCTTTGCAAACTGTTTTTCACTCCCTTCTCCCCCCTGTAGCTGTCTCTGCGTTGGGGGATGAGCACAGGGAGATGCCCAGCCCCTGCCTGCCCCACCAGCTCCATTTCCCTTCAATATCCCGACGCTCTCGTATTCATGAGCTGCAATTTAATTCAAGTGCACTTCAGTTCCAGCAAACACAGAGCGGCCGAGGGCTCGGCGACGCGCGGCTCCAGCTGAGGAGGGGCTGGGTAAATATCACCGTGTGAGAGGATAACCTGCCCACACATACACCAGCCCAATTAGCCCAAGCAAGAAGAGCTTTTATTCCCCAAAGAGCCAGAGAAAGTCAGAGCAATGCTCTCCATCATCCAGCCTGAGATGAAGCCACCACGTGGTCTGGCGTGGTCTACGCTGCAACACCGAGGGCTAAAGCTGCACCCACCACCCCCGGTGACAGGAAATTTGGAAGAGGAGATGATGCAGAAGATGAAATGTTATTGTCATAGATTAAAGTGGTTCTATGTAGCACAGCAAAATGTGGACAGAACAGTCTCACCTCTGAGGGCAGAGGAAGAAGGACCTTGACCTGGTGTTACTCGGGCATGACTGAAAACCCACCATGAGAGATGTTGTGCAACGACCTTTGCTGCTTCAAAAGGCATCAAAGAGTTTTAACACAAAGTCTAGAACTTTTTTACTAAAGAGGAATTTCAAACTTAAAAAGAGTCACTGAAAACATATCAGTCTGATTAACAGCCTTTTCCCAGAAAATTTCCCAGCCCAGCCAATGAAAATCTGCAAGCATTCCAGGCTTTTCGAGTATGCAAATAGTCAAAGTGATTTCTAATGAGTGACTTCATCCTTAATTTTTCGTCTTATGAAACAACTCCGTTAATGCTCATTTTCAGAACTTTCTGAAAATACAGAACACAAGGAAGACCAAAGAGCAATGAGATGGATGAAGGTATAACATCAAATAAGGAAAAACATGCATGGTCAAGAAATTAAGAGCTAAGGAAACCTTAACAGAAACTTAGAAAGAATTATACTGAATAGAGTTCCTTCTTTAAATAAAAATAAAATCCTAATTGGGTGTGTAGTCTGATGCTGTAACCCTTGGGGTTTTCATGGAATCATAGAATGGTTTGGGTTGGAAGGGACCTTAAAGATCACCCTGTTCCAATCCCTTGACATGCTTTTCAATAAAACAGTGTAGTCCAAAGGCTTCCAAAAGTACAAATGTCTGGTCTAAGAGGAAGAGAACACGCACGTTTATGCCGCACACATTAAAAAGGCTCAGTGATTTCTGAACCAACAAAGGCTGCCTGAAATATTCCTTAACTCCCCTGTGCCCTCCCACCCGAGCCCGTGTCGGAGCACGGACCACCTCGGCGAGCACCATTCCCACCCGCTGCTCCAGGCTCAACACTCCCTGTGTACATACCCAGTAAATTCAGCAGCCTCTTTAACATCCCACAACGAATTACTGACAAGTCATTTTTTTGCTGTGTATTGCAAGTCAATGTGGCAACCCCGCCGTTTTTTTTTTCCCCTATTGCAAACATGCTCCGTGCCTCGGCTCCGAGCCGTTTGGATGCTGATACAAGATTCATAATGGCTGTCAGAATCTGCAATTTTTCCTTTTGTTTTATGAGGTCAGGCAATATTACCTGCACTGATGTATTCCATTTCCCCAGCTGAAAACCTTCTCATTTGAGCACGACAGGTTGAGGGAGTCATGATTTTGCAACCTACCATGTGAAACACAGCGCGAGGGGGCAGGTGCCTCACCCCACGTTCTCCTTTTGCTCTTGTCCACTGGCAACAGTAAATTAAACTGTCAAAAATGGAATTGTCCTGTCATCAACAAAGCTATAGCTTCACAAGTATTGCAACATCAGATATATTTCTAATTCTGCATTTCCCTGCACCTGTAATTTCATCAGGAACTCATGCTGGCCCATGGTGAGAAGCTGTCCAGGGGACACTGGTGGGTTCCTTGGGAGGCTTGACACGGCATTTCCAAGACAGAAATTAATGGACAATAGCAGCAATCTGTTACATATACCTAAAAAGGTGCTTGGCACCAGGTCCTGACCTCCACCCTTGCTGGGCAGCTGGAGAAGGGCCAGGATGGCAACGAGCCGGGACACTGGGCACAGGCAGCTGCAACACAGGACAAAAATTTAAACGTATTTAAATGCCTGAATTGCACAGATGAAGTGGACTTGCACTCAAAATTCATGCCTTTGCCTTTTGGCCACGTCAGAGTTTCAAAGGGCCTCCAGGAAGTTCCCTCTCTCACTGAACAGGTTTATTCTGGCACATCACTGCATGAGTTGGGAAGGAACAACAGCTTTTGGGGAGTAAATCCAGGTCGCTTCATTTCAGGTTGGGAACATTCAAACCAATGTTTCCTTTTGTCATGCAGTTCTCCAGGGGTCATTTTAAAGGAACATGATTCACTGCAATCTTCATTCCAGGATTTAAAGGTGGTTTCAATTCTCACTTGAAATAACTTCTGCCTTTCTTTAACCTGCTTTAGGTCTGTTTGAATAAGTTATTAACTCACGTGCTACAGAGAAGTACAAATTGCCCAGAAAATATGTATTTGTTTCCAAAAATAATTAAAAATCTTGTCAAAGTATCGTTTAAATGCATAAACTAAGCAGAGTATCCAGCAGAAGGGTTATACAAATTACCATCATTAAAGTGAAAGGGAGCATCTCTCCCGATGTGCTGATAAACAAGAAGAAAAGGGCTTGTTGTTATTAATTCAACGTAGCAATCAAATATTGTTTTAGATTACCTCTATAAAAATTCCAAGCTTATCAATCATTAAACTGTGGACAGAAAGTTAAATTGAGCTAAGAAATCATTTCACGCAGCTTAATGCAGTCAAAGTGACTCAATATTCCTTTATTAATTCTCATTTAATATCACTTTAAATTGCCGCCATTATTATCCTACGGTAGACGAAGGGCTCGGTGTAATTAGTCTGTATTAAGCCCTTTTTATTTATAAGGAGCCAAATAAACAAACCCACTTTAATTACCTGGGTGCCACAATATTGATCTGAGCATCAAATTTTAATACGCCTTGATTTGGATGTTTCCAGGGGTTGGGCTGGGTGGGTTTCGGCCCCTGGGGCCCCCCGCGAGCTCGGCCGCCGCCAACACGCCACCAATTACCAGGAGAGACAAAAGTCAACGAAGGCAGGGAATCTTCTCCCTCCCAAACCTTGTTCTCTCCCACTTCAGTACACGGTGTTAACGACATACAAATTTTGAGGTCATTAAGTATAACCAGGAATTGAAAGGAAGACAGGCGCGCTTCCAGGAGATGCCGATGTCAGCATTTCAAGTACTCTCCTAATCCCACAATGCAAGTTTCAGCATTATTGTCTCAATTTAACTTGCATTAGTACCTAGCACCTTGATTACACTGTTGGGGTGGTAATCTTCGCCTGCATATGCCATCATTACTTATGTCAAGCCTCTCGAGTTGTTATGAATACTATGTTGTTTTACGAGAGAGAGGAAATTAGTGCCAGTCCCCCAGAGTTTTGGGTGCTTAACACTGAAGCACTACACAGCCCTCTCAAATCCCACAACAAATCCTTGTTTAGTGCCACATGGAGATAAGGACTTTGCAGCAACATCCCAGCATAAATAACCCACATCTCTTTTTATTTGGAAAATGTCAAAAAGAATTAAAAAAAATCTCCCTTCTGTGATTTTTCTTTTCCCCCTTTCCACCCGAAGGGTGTTGCGGATGTCCTGCCTTAGCGGTCGCTCGGGCACAGCCCCGAGCGTGGCCAACCCCCTGTATTTTCAAACCACCTTAAAATGCAGGTTTTAGATATGTTTTTAATAAAAATGAACTTATCAAGCCTGGTGGAAAGGCGCTGTAGTAAGATGAGTCTTCCCTCAGGAGTGCAATAAAGAGAGAAATCGTCGCCCGGCACGTTTCGCCCTCTCAATGTTTTTTTAAACATGATCCACTCTGTTGTTGGAAAGAATTATTTTACAGTATTGTAGGGATTTTTGCATTGTCTGTTTATTCTGTTTACACAGCAAATGAAACCTTCGATATGAATAGGTGAACTCCCCGGGGAGAAAAAGAAATTCAGAAATGATGTACAGATGGGGACAGGGGCCCACGGAAAGCGCATATAAATTAACGTGCCCTCAACAGTCACATCTGGAGCAGAACAGGCCAAATAAATAATTCTGACATTAAAAAAATGAAAGATCAAGCCCTATAAATAGTAGAACAAGTTTCCTTTAATGATATTACTTCGCATTATAATTGAAACGACATCGAAAAGAAAGGTAATTTGATATATTTAGACCAAGTCTGGCTTAGAAATCCTTCTCGGGTTTCTGTTTGGAAGCTGCTAAAGCCCTGACTTTGGGCAGCACATGGAAAAGATGCCGTACAATGATTGCAAAAGTTTCCTTAAAAAAAGAAATCTGCCTCCTGAGGTTCTGCTAACATCTTCCTGCAGAAAATACAGTCTCTGTGGGCTTGCTTTTTCAAATATGAACTTGTACCCAAATGTTTTTCTAGCTTTAAAATATACATATTTAATTTTGTTAAAAATTAATAAATCTCTTAAAAGGGCAAGCATTTAATTGTGCTGTCCCTCGAACAGCAGCGAGGCCGTGGCAGATAGCCAAGCATTAAATTAAAAAAAAAAAAAAAAATTAAAAAAAGAAATTAAAAAAAAAAATCACAATTCCATCCATTTCCTTTCTTCTGCCTCATTTGCCAACTTCACCTGCACAATTCCAAGCGGCAGGAAGGGAGGGGAA
>VXBX01003461.1:0-47500 GCA_013400415.1 Scytalopus superciliaris | reverse complement strand
TCCACCCATGGAATTTCATCACTGCACGAAACAGAGACAAAGTTTCTTTTGAATAATTTGGAATGAATAATTAAATGAATTTAATTTACACCGATGTTCCAGTGCTCCACCTGTTTTGTCCTGCCCCAATCCCAGCTGGAAATTCTTTACAGCCAAATGCAGAACAGTGAAACCCGAGCCTGTGGTATATTTAGTTGTGAAATCTATACTGCCTGAAAATCATAGAAAATGTCAAGCAATCAAGTCTCAAAAAAGCTTTTTCCTTGTTGTTTTTTTCCCCTTTAGTGCAAGGCCAAGCCTCAACTCCTTGCATGAGGTGACATCTGCAACTATTGCTAGTCCAAGGCTCACCAGAGCCTGATTAATTGTTAGTCCGAGGGGACTTCTGTTGGTCACGGACCAATGAACTACACGGAATTTCCACAGCTGTAATATAGGGCTGTGACAAGCGCGGATGCTGCGGTGGACACTCCGGCAGCGGGGCCGGAGCCGCCGCAGCCTGGGGTGGCACTGCCGTGTCGGCGAGCCGGGGCTCCCACCCCGCGAGGGACAGCCCTCCTGCAGCCCCCAGGGATGCCTTGCACTTCGCTCAGACCACAGACACCCAACTTGGAAAAATAAAACGTGGAAGGGAAAACTCCCTTTTGCGCTTAAAAAAGATGTGGAGTGCTGCATTGTCTTGGTAGGGCAGCAGCCACCAGAAAATCAAATTACAGCTCTATAATGTGGGGAAAATGGAGAGAAGCAAGGCGGAATTGTATTTTTTTTTCCTGGATTGGCAAACTGAATCAGCCAGCCAGGGGGTGAACCAGGACCATCAGGGCAAGAGAGGAGAGGAATGCAGAGCTGAAAGGCCTGGAGTGCCAATACAAGGGGGAATGGCTTCAAACTGCCAGAGGGCAGGGATAGGTGGGATATTGGGAAGGAATTGCTGGCTGTGAGGGTGGGCAGGCCGTGGCACAGGTTGGGCAGAGAAGCTGTGGCTGCCCCTGGATCCCTGGGAGTGTCCAAGGCCAGGTTGGACGGGGCTTGGAGCAACCTGGGCTGGTGGGAGGTGTCCCTGCCCATGGCAGGGGGTGGCACTGGGTGGGCTTTGGGGTCCCTTCCAGCCCAAACCAGTCTGATTCTATGAAATAATTTATTTCTACAGAAAGCACCTTTATCATGGACAAAAGAAGGATTAACACAGATCTCAAGCCCAACAGAAGCCAGACTGGTATCTACAGACACAACACAGTGTTTGCATTATCTCTGCACCCTAAAATTACTTGCATTTCAATCCTTCCCACAAAGCTGTGGCAGTGGCCACCATTTTCCCAGAGGGAGAACAGCACCAGGATGCCCTGGTGTCCCCAGCCCTGTGGGATGATGTCACTCTGGCTGAGGTGGCAGGAGAACCAGCCAGGCTGGGGAGAAGCAATGCAGATGTTTCCCTCACTTTAGTTCATTACATCTCTAACTACATGAAGCAATTGCAGTAATGGATAACTTTCAGATTGGTTCAACAAGCAGAAAAGAAGGCTCAGAAAACACTCAGGCAACCAGAATCCTTTGCATTTTCAGCCTAGAGACTGAAAGAGGCTTCAAGTTCAGGACAGACACCAAATTCACCTGCAGTACCACAGGGACTGCTTATAATTCTTCCCAGAATGTTTCTGAGTAGTTCCCTACACACCATAATGACCAACGTGAGATGCCCTCATACACATGGAGACACTTTCTCACTACTTCCCAGCACAATTAAAATTACTCTTATTTGTTAGTTATTTCTCATGTTTTCCCAAATAAAACCTTATTTTTTCAGAATTTCAATTAAGCTTTTTTTGACCAGAGGTTTAGCAGATGTTCATTGCACCATCTCTTAAAACTTTAGGTCAACACAGGGGTTTAACTCTGCTGAGGTGGTAAATAAAATGTGTTATTGGGTGGAGACTCAACTTCAGACAAACCAAAGGCACCTGAGAAACCAAACCTAAGACTGCTACAGCTTTAAATATCAAACTCTCCTTGTGACATTAAAGAAGTCACATGGCTTTTAATACTGATGATGAAGAAAGGCACCATATTTCTCTATGATGGGCTCAGTAATTCCACATGGAACACATTTCCAATGCACTTCACTTTACGACAGCATTATATGCACTGGTATTTGTGCACAGTAACACCAGAAAGTAAACCAGTTACACAGTGATGTAGCTGGTAATCTACCATAAAATATGCATTTCTAGTTTTAAGCAGAGCTCTCCATGAACCTGAACACAAGGTGCTTTAAGGTACATTATCTACACTCTGAGATACATTTCATAATTTGCACGTGTTAAGTGATCACTGGCACTATAATAAAATAAATTCTCTCCTGCTGTCTTCCTTGATTTTTTCCCTCTCCAATACTTCTTAAAACTTTTTAAATTCCTTGCAGCAAGCTTAGCAGATAGGAAATTAAATACAAAATGGAACTCTAGACTAGTCATAAAGTTGCATTTTTGGTTCAAATAGGTGTCACCTCCTGAGAAAAACAAAATCAAACCCAACTAACCTGCAGAGGATGCTAATCCAAGCAATTAAGTAAATGGAGAAAAATAAGTGTGTGGAAAAAATTCCTCTGGAAAGTCTTCTCCCAAAGCCTCCTTAAACTTGGTAGTTGATTAATCTTGATAAAGACCTTTAGTGAACAGTTGACAGCTTTCAGCTGCATCACCTTTACTTGAGACTGTGCAAGAATTATGTTGCACACAGAGCACCCCCCAGTCCAGCTCCATTCCCTCCCACCCTGACGCCACCTGCAAATTTAGGAACTATTCCTGCTCAAGCCATTTCTCTGATCAGCACCAACAACGCCATGTGAGTTGCTCCAAAGTCTTGCTAAAGATCAAAACATCTTCCTCTCACTTAGGGAAAAAGTAAATTGATAAACCCATAATTTGCCCGATCCTGACAGAATCATGGAATGGTTTGGGTTGGAAGGGACCCCAAAGCCCATCCAGTACCATCCCCTGCCATGGGCAGGGACACCTCCCATAGCCCAGGTCCAACCGGGCCTTGGACACTTCCCTTAATTCCATCTAAATTCTTGCAATAAAACATTCCAAAGAAACCAAAAGACACCCAAGTCTTACCATTTCCTGGATGAATTTCATCCTCTACCACAGCTCCTCTATTAATGGCAGGGGCTTTGTGCTCCTCCCCATGATCCAAGAGCTTGCTCAGCCTCTGTGAATGTCCCAAAGTGTCTCCTGGTGTGACTACAAGTGCTTTAGCCAGTCCCTCAAGTATCCTCAGATTAAAATAATCAGGCCTTTTAAAGGAGGCAGGACTCTGTCAGTGGATCTCCTAGGCTGAGATCTCATCCATTTTCTCCTGGTATTAATTGTACAAACCATCTGCTCACGTTGGATTTTTTTTTTTCTTTTAATTGAAAACAAATGCAAAAAGTCATTGAACACTTCAGTCTCATTTGCTAATAGCTCCCTGCTTCCCTCAAGGAGCTCACCAAACACTTTCCTTGGTCTTCCTCTTGTTCCTAATGTACTTATCCATTGATTTCTGTCTCTTGCTACTTCTACCTGAATTTCCCCCTTGCCTCCTTAGTTTGGAGTACACTGGTGCCATTCCTTTTGCACCTTTTTTTGGCAGTGAGCTGCCCTTTTCCTTTGTTTTTTCTGGTGCTGAAGGTCTTTGAAGGCCCCACATGATGGAGCCATGTGGGTTTCCACTGATGATCTTCCTTCTTTGTGCACTGAAATTCCCTCCCCTTTGATTAGTGACAGCTCTTGGCAGTTCTGTCCTAAAACTCCCTCCTCTAAGAATGCAGTTACTACTCAGATTGTTGCCCCCTGTCTTCTCCACTGTTTAAATTTGCAGATTTTCCAGTAAATTCTCTGACATTTCACTTGAGGCAATCAAATAATGTATTACAAACTAAAAATTATTAAAAAATCTTGGCAAACCCTGGTACAACCAGACCCATCACACTCTCTCAGGTGGGACATCCAGTTTTCCAACTGACTGTTTGAACTCCAAAGGAGGATCTATTTTTTTTTTCCAGGTTTCTTTAAGTGGTATTTCCCTATGTCAGTGCAAGAATAAAATTAATCTTTTAATTTAAAAAATAAGATTTTTTTTTTTTACTGCACTTCTTATACCATAACAACAAAATTAAAAATTTCCTTATAATCCACTTGTGCTCAACAACTGCACCCGTACCTTTTCTATACTCCCTGTGTTTGGTGACACCAGAGCACAAACCTGACTTTGCAGTACCTGCAATATGTGACTTTAAGCATAAATGTGGTGTAAGAGATGAACAAGAGTCACTGGAAACACCAGATTTAGTAATTAATCTCAACAAAATTATGATATTCCTTACATTTGAAGCTTCTAATTACCACCTAAAATGAAAACAACTCTAGTTCACTGCTCTGAATTTTAAAGGTGAATTTCTCCCTTTGCCTTGTGAAAGTTTAAGGGTAAAAACATATCCCTAATACTACAAATCAAAAAGTCCAAAAAAGAGCAGGAAGTAAAGCAGTGTTTTGTTCTTCAAATTCCCACACTCAATCCAGGTAGATTTGTACTATTGCCCCCTTTCCTCTTATATATTTCCCTTTTCCTCTTCTCCCCTCATTTATGTCAGTGGGATTAGGACAAAAGGAAGGCAAAGTAATTTGCTGTAATGAATATTAAAAATTGTCATGTGATAATGAACTTAAATTTGATGCCAAAATCGGGAACCCACATTAAAGTGGGCTTTCTTTGGGACAAGTTTATTTACGCTATGAATTTCTTCACAACCATTTTCCATTCAGAATAATTTCCCATAAAATCATGACAACACAGCCATGAAGCCACATGTGAGAAGAGCAATGGTGTATAAATACAACCTCCCCCTGAGGGGGGTGATAAGAGGATAAAGATTTTATACAGACAGCATTTGGGAGACCACCTTAATCCTGAAGGATTAAGACACTTCTGAAATATTTTCAACTCATTCTCTGCTGAACGTGATGAGTTTTCTACACCCCTTCCAGGCTCCTGGGCAGGGAGGGCATCATTTGGGAATGTGGATGGCAGAGCTCCCTGGATGTGAGGTGAGATCCCTCTTGAACAGATCTTCATAAAATCTAAATATTTGCATTTTTTAGGCCTTTTTCAATTTTTAGGCCATTTCACCACACCCACTTTCACTCTCCAAGAATAGCTGTTTGAGGATTTACAAATACTTCAACCAGAGTCTTTAAATTTGGGCAAACTGTACTAACACATCTGAAAGGACATGGCAAACCTGACCTGAGGGTTAATCTATTTTACAAAGCCTAAAAAAAGATCAACTTGCTCCTTAAAACAGCCACAGTAAAATTTAACACTGTATTTCCAACTCTTATGGCAGTTAAAGGTTTTAGGAGTGAATTATTCAAGGTAATTCAGTGACACTGAACTCATTTAACTGCCTTGAAGTTCAGACCCCAAATTTTACTACTTGTCCTATGAAGACAGGAAAATATCAGAGCTTTTTAATTTAAATAATGTGTTTTCTTGCTTGACATTGGAATAGTGATGAGATGAACAGACCTGGCAAACACAATACCTTCTTTATGAGGTTTAGGTTTGTGTCCTCTCTCTCCAGTATCCCAAAACACAAAGGGGACAGAGCAACCTGAAAGTCAGTGGGAAGCAGAAATCCCTCGTACTGTGGGGAAAAAAAAAAAAAAAACAGAACCAAAAAAACAACATAAATGTAAAAACATATATTAGGAAGCAATTGTGGGATTTCAACCTTGGACTTCCTCAATAGCAAACCAATGCATCCTGGATATTATATTTAATATCCAGCCCCTTTCTAAAACAGCAAGGAGGAGACACTGGGGCAGTTGGATTTATTAGGGCTTTACAAAGTGGGGTTTTCTGGACAGGAATTTTTTTCTGGGAATAACAGCAGAGGGGTTTGGAGCCGGCTGTGAAGCAGAGGGTCCTTGGCCTCTCTGTTTACAGTTGTGCTGCCACTTCTCATGCTGCCTGTGCAGGTCAGATGGGAATAGTTCAAAATGCACCAATACACATTTTTGTCTCCCCAGAACAGTGTTTTTCACACTATTACAGAGCGTTCCAGGGTTTACACTTAGATTTTCCTTTTCAGAGGTGCATAATTATAAAATCTGCCTTCAGCCTCAGCTGCCCACACACAAGTGCACGTCCAGACACCTCAAAAAGCACTGAACCAAAGATGTTTGGCAGCTATTCCGCTCTATTTGTGATGAGGGGTTACAGCAGCACAGGATATGGAGCTTTCCAGCTCTGCATCTGTACACAGCCGTCACAAAATTGGACAGAAAACCCTATTTCCCACTCCTGAAAGCTGGGTTTCCTGCTGGAGCCGAGCACTCCGCATTCCTCCCACTAACAGATATAATAAAATATATAAAAACAATAGAAACTGTTTATGCTTTTTCTTTGTTGCCACTAGATTCCAATGTCACACCACCTCCCAATGTTTATCCATCTGAGGAAAATGGGAAGCTTGCAATGAATATTTTTGTGGAGCCCAATAATGCTAATCTGACATTTCTATTATCTCTGACCAGCCCAAGCGATTTTGGGACAGCACAGAATTTATACCAAGCTGTTTGCAAGGAAAGCAGCATTTCCTGTGATATTATCAACGATGATTCGCCTCAGAGTGACTGCAGGTGCCTCTTCAGATGCTGCCACCAGCCAGCAGAGCTGGGACAGACCTACAGCACAGCACAGCATTCTTTTAAAAAACCCCAAAACCATAACTCATTCTGTGATAGACCCGGAAGGTGGAAATCCCCTCCTTTCACCTCCACAGAATTGGTTCTCGCACTCCAGAGGTCAAAGTCAATCACACACTTCAGGAAAAAAATATTTTCTGACCATATGAAGGGGAGTTTCTACCTATAGAGAAGTTTTGGGGCCTCCTGCAACTTCCCATTGTTCCTATTTCAACCAAAATAAACAAAGTCTAATTACAGGAGGGCTTAGATATTTCTGGATTTTATATGAAATAAACCTTGTTCGTAGATCCAAATAACTTCAGACACTAAAACAATTTTGGCCACAGAGGTTTTAAGGTTATCAGTGCTCAGCTTAATGATCCAAGGGGTAAGAGAGTTTTGTTCTCTGGGGAAAGCCAAGCTTGAACTCAGTGCCTCACTCGGAGAAGACACAACACAGCAACGCTACAGGGACTCAGCTGCCTCTTCACAAATGTGGCCATTTAACCTAAAACACAAATGTTTTGTTTCTATCAGATCTGAAGTCACCTCATTCACCGGAGGAGACAAATCTCACGCTATGCTGCTGTCTCATGTGGCAGAAGAAGAAACTCCACAGTGAATTGCAGACCTGACTTTGTGCAAGTGAAATCATCACTAATCGCACAACTCTGGAATTAACTGAAAGGAAATACAGACATTCAGATGGGGTTGAACTTCCAATCTGGTACTTGGTAGAAAATTTTAGGTCTAAAACCCACGTGAAAACCCCCAAATTGGCCATTTGGTATCACTGGAGTGTTACGGAAAAGGGCTGAGGTCTGTGCTGAGGTTGTGCGTTCTGGAGGGTAGAAGGTTCCTCGGTGGTTCCTCAGCCAAGGTCGGCAGAAATCCTTGTTGAATACTTGGTCAACAAGCCTCATACTGGAGGATAAAGCCGCCAGTTATTTTTAGTCAATAAAAAGGGAAGGAAAATACCCAAGTGTGCCTGACAAGGAGGGACTGGAAGTACCGGAGGATTTTGAAACACTAAGACAGAAAGCTTCTTATTTCATTCAATTTGAGAGGTGAAGAGGGAACGGTGCCACAGTTTGGAGGCAAGAATAAAAATTCCATGAAATAGTCTCAGGAGACAACTGATAGCACTCATCCATAGTTGGTGACACTCTGACTCTTTCATGAAAAAGGCAATTTTGCTTCCCAGAAAAAATATTCTGGCACTGGGGATTCAAGAGGACAAGGCTCTCAAGGCGATTTCTGACTTTCTAACCCATATTAATATCTACAGTTATCAAATCCAGAACTTCAAACTGTGACTTTGTAACAAAGAGGATTCTCAAAAAAACACAAAAAGCTCTGTTTTGTCATGTATTTACAGCTGGAGAAATCCCATCCATTCAGCCAATTCCTTCCCAATAAAATCTGCTATTTTAATGCAGCTTAGCAGAAAAGTCTTATCAGGAATGAAGTTGTATTATACATCTAAACCTGTGTGAGCATTTATTGAAAACAATTTAAAATGAGATTCTACAGAAATATTAATCACTTAAAAACCTAACTTCAGCAGAGTGGGGGAAAAAAAATAAGAGCAATTTTTTAGTTTCTAACACATTATCTGAATTCTTCCTTTATGGCATATTTTTGTTCATGTAACCAGGTGTTGTCTGTGTTATGTATAAAATTGCCTGACTGTGGAATCTGAAATAACTGAAATTCCATCTCCCCGTTTTAAGAAGCAAACCCAAGGTGTCTTGTAATTAAACAAAACCATCTCCCTAATGAAGAAGTGAGAACAGAACACAGTGAGACACTCTGGAAAGAAGGAGTTGGTTTCTAAGAAAACTCGCCGTAAAAAGCAGAATTTTTCCTTGGACAAGTTGCCTGAAAAGAAAATTTCCCTCCTGAAAAGAAAGGACAATCATCAAACCTTGGAAAGATTTCTGAAGATGTAGGACTTTGCTGGTTTATTTTCCTGCTATTTGAAAAAGCTGAGAAGAATTAAAGAAAATAAGGGGTGAATTTTTCTAGAAGGAACGGAACACGACTGGCAAAGGCAAACATTTAGTGTAGATTGAATTAATTTTGTGTTGTAGCCTTTTGCACTTGTGAGGAAATTAATTCTGGGAACTACAAGATGAGAAGCCACTGGCTTATTTCCAGCACCTCCTCACAGTCATCTGCTTGAAAATCAGCTTCAAAATTGCATATTTATTTTGGATGAGTTACCCATTCCGAGTGTTTTGAACAGCAAAGACGGAGAGCTAAAATATTTACATTAAAGACTAGACACCAGGAGAAGAACTGCTAATTGTTTGCATGCAAAATTATTGTACCTAGAGAGAAGAAACAGCAACAAAAAGGTGGTGGTTGTACTTCTAAAACAAACTCTGCCTCACTCCCTGTCAATAGATTACTCTGACTTCAGTATTACAGAAGTTATTTGACTTTCCAAACCAGCTCAGGGCAGAGCAGCTGGCTCAGGTCACTGGCACAAAGCGACTGGTTTTGTGAAATGCACGCAAATGTTTCTCTTAACTGTAACTGATCTGTAAACAGGAATAGGGGCTGATGATCTTAATGCCCAAATTTTAAACAAATATTCATGCAGGATGCACTAAATAAATGTTTCATTACATGAAAACCCTAAATACAACACCCAAGCCAACACCTGTATATAACACCCAATTCAATGTCACTCATGTCAAGTCCACCCAGCCTAGCACGTGTTCCTGGTTAAAGAAAGAGCTGGTGTCTTGAAGTAAATAAAATTACATTCCTATCACTACACAGAATGATAAAATCACAGCCTGGCCTGGGTTGGAAGGGACCCCAAAGCCCACCCAGTCCCACCCCCTGCCCTGGGCAGGGACACCTCCCACCAGCCCAGGTTGCTCCAAGCCCCGTCCAGCCTGCCCTTGGACACTCCCAGGGATGGGGCAGCCACAGCTTCTCTGGGCAACTTGTGCCAGGGCCTGACCACCCTCACAGCCAGCGATTCCTTCCCAATATCCCATCTAACCCTGCCCTCTGGCAGTGGGAAGCCATTCCCTGTGTCCAGTCACTGCTTGTCCAAGGTCCCTCTCCAGCCTTCCGCGAGCCCCTTTATGCTCTGGAAGGCCCTGACTGAGCACATCCCCCATCACACGCCACGACACACCAACAGTTAACAATTGCATCTTGGTTCTCCCATTCCAAGCACTCCCCGCCGTGCTGAAATGTGAATTAAGCTGTTCAAATTTGAGGCCTCAGCCTGACATTTCCTCCTCACTCCCAGACCATCAAGCCGCGGCTGCCGGGATGGAAGTTGTGTTTGTTCCCGAGCCGTGCTGGTGGAACGCCGGGGTTCAGGAACTTGTAATCTGCGCCGTAACATTTTGCCTGCCTGGCAACAGCAACGATTTCTATTTGCATGGTAATGAGACATTTTATTTGACAAGGTGTTGAAGGAAAAGATGCAATAATTTTAACAGTTGGGTGTTACACTTTAAACCCATTCAATGAATCCGGGAGAAAACACTGCTTCAATAGCCAACTTTATGGGAGCGGAGCACGGAGCGGGAAAGGGACCAAAGACTAATGAAAAAGTAATCACAGCACCCACCTGTACTCGCTGAAATATTAAACTACACATTACAAAGGGAAACTATTGTGTTCTGTTCCTCTGGATCTGTGTTCCATAAGTAAGGAAAGCCCCAAAGACAGGCAGAGCAATCAGGGAGATGGGCACAGTGAGATTTCCATCTCCCCTAACCCGGCCCAAAATGAACTCGGACTACACCTCTAACCAAGATCCTCAATCTTAACTTTAAATAATCTAATTAACCTGAAGTTTGCTATCTTCTCCTTTTTTTTCTTTTTTTCCCCTATATAAAGCAAACTTTGCTTTATTTTAGGAAAACATCCTTATACTGAGTCACCCATGTTGCTGAAAATCTGATGTTATCTCTGACCTCAAGACGTGCAGCTTGAATAATGAGATAGGCATGTGACCAGATGATAAACAGAGACCCTGTTTCCTCTGCAAGGAAACACCAAGAAATGTAACTGAGGCCAGTGCAGCAGAGGTGTTTGGGTGGGTTGCAAAGATAAAAATCATGTGGTGTCTCCAACCAGTGAGAGCACGGAAAAAAGATCTGAAATACTTTCCTAGATTGCAATTTAACATATATATTCAATTATGAGATAACCAGATAAACTGCCTGTGCTTCAGTGACACCCCTCAAATTAATGGTACCACTGGTTTCCCATCCAGTAGGCAGATGGCCAATCCCTGTATCCTGCTGTGGGGCTGGAGTGGCTCCCTTGAGCCCAGCTCCCAGGGATGCCCCATGGATCAGATGTGGGGCACAGGGGGGCACCAAGAAAAGTGAAGTCCCTGTTGGTGGAAATCATCGAAATGCCATTGCTTTAGTCTATAGTCTGGAAAACCTAAATTGTGTAACAACAGTGTAGTGACAGAAAAGGGGAATGGCTGTGACCTGAGAGAGGGCGGGATTAGATGGGATATTGGAAGAAATCCTTCCCTGTGAGGGTGGAGAGGCCCTGGCACAAGTTGCCCAGCGGAGCTGTGACTGCCCCATCCCTGGAAGCTCCTCTGCCAATAAGATCATTTGAAAATAAAGCATTTCAGTATTTTTGTTGCAAAACTAATACTTGTCTCAGCAACAGGGAAGTTACCAAAGGCTGTTGCTTGTTCTCTCCTTGTCAGAGCAGCTGCTGAGCTACTGCCAGAATACCCACACTTCTCACAACCTATGGTTTAACTCATGCAACAGAAGCCAAAACCAGCACTGTCAACCCTTGCCTTGTGTCACAGCAAGGATCACAAAGGCAGCAAGTGCTCACTCAGCCTTCCCAGTGACCCATCTCTGCACAGACAGCAGGCTTCTACTTTTGCTAAGGAAACTGTGTATGTACTTGGGTGAAACCTACAAGTATTAATCAGCTTTGGAGAGTCAAACCCCACTTCAAGTCCAGAGAAACCAAAGAGACATGATACCTGCCCACAAAACTGGCCGTACTTTGTGTCCTGCAGTGTAGGCTTTGCTGCTGGAGAATTCATAGGCTTTCATCCAGAAAACACTAGAATGGTTTGGCCTGGAAGGGACTTTAAAGCTCATCTCACCCTCCCACCAGCCCAGGTTGCTCCAAGCCCCATCCAACCTGCCCTTGGACACTCCCACGGATCCAGGGGCAGCCACAGCTTCTCTGCCCAACCTGTGCCAGGGCCTGCCCACCCTCACAGCCAAGAATTTCTTCCCAGTATCCCATCTATCCCTGCCCTCTGGCAGTGGGAAGTCATTCCCCCTTGTCCCATCCCTCCATGTCCTTGCAAATAGCTCAGGGGTTACTCTGCATCTGAGATAACTGTACACATCAATACCTGCATAAACACCACTCTGCCAAAACACTATAAATTTTGCTATTTAGTGACAAAGTCCATGAATTTGTCTTGTTAACTCCCCTTTTGCCCTTTACTCCATCAAAATCTTTTATTCTCCGAGTGAATCAAGGTCCCAGCAGCCCGTTGTGGGAGGGAGGAGGACTGTGCATCACCATGAGGAGATGCTGTGATTAGGGAAATTTAACAAAATCAGGCAGCACCACGCCAGAGCCTGCATTTTCCTGTATTTTCCTGTATAACAAGCCCTGTTATTTTGATTCATACATTTCAACTGAAGCAAACACCAAAAGCAATTTGTGTAATAATCCGACAGAAAGTTAAACAAGAGGAAGCAAACTGCAGGAAATTCATCACCGGAGAACACGATATCAAACAAGCGCGTCCCGAGGAGGAACAGCAAGAGGTGAGGACAACAATGAAACAGCAAGAACACAGCCAATGTGTACAAGAGGGAAAGCAGAGCGAGGGCAAGAAGCCAGACACATTACACATGACATAAGTAAATAAATCAAAGGAAGTGAGATTAAAACCTGAAATAACTGGAGGAGGGGGAGAGCTATAGCACCTGCATGGAGGTGTCCACCCCATGGAGATTAATATCACACAGTCCATGAAAAGGCTGATTTGTAGTGGCTGAGCAGGGAAAGGGAGAGAAAGATTCACAGTTCAAAATCAGAGAGTTTAAAAAAAACAACCAGTGTCACTATTGCCTGGTTTTCCAACTGCAGCAACCGACTGGAAACACAACAGGATTGCTCAAAGCAGCTCATTTGTATTTAGTTACTACAACACTGTTTTAAACTGTGGCTAAATAAGGCAAACTTATAACTCAACATTTTGAAAGTTATTTTTTAAACTATATGTTTCAAAAAGTTTTAATTTAAAATTTAAAAATATTTAATTTTAGCCTCTAGTGGGAGGTGTCCCTGCCCATGGCAGGGGAGGGGAACAAGATGAGCTGCAAGGTCCCTTTCAACCCAAAGCCATCAGGGATTCTACGATTCTCTAATTCTTTTCTACCACATTCCAACTCCAGTTTTAATTTTCAAATCTCCTTTTAGACTTACCAAAACACACAAACCAGTAAATCTTTAATTTCACTGTGATGTTTTATTTTTCATTCTGTACCCAGTAACTTGAAGCTCCAGATAAATCTCAACTGTTCTTCAGCTTGGTGAGAATTTTGAGATGTATCAATATCACAAGGTCTCCAAACGTAAATCAGGTTCACTTCAAGTGTTACACCCTCACTCCAAAAAGGAATTTATACAAAACAGTTTTTCAAAAATATTTAAGGAAGGTTGTTATACTTTCCCATATAATTCTGCCACTCAACACTCTGATGTAAAGAATAAAGATACAGGTGGGAGTGGCTGCATTGCTTCACATTACTTGGAAGTTTTGGCCTTTTTATGATAAATTCTTTCAAATTTACTTATAGTTGGGACCATATAATTAAAGTGAAGAAGCGGGTACTGAAAAAGAGAAAATCTTATACATTTCCTACAGTTTGGAGCAGGGCTTAAACTGAACTCAGATCCAGACAGTGCTATTTCAATGCACTAAGTGGAAAAGATTAATGAAAGGCAGATATTGAAGGATAATGTAAATAGAGGCCATCAGCAAATACAGCCATAAAATGTTACTCTATAGCCTTAATTTTATAAATCACATTTAAAAATTCAAGTGGCTCTGATGGGATCTCACACTGGCACTATCACAGCATCAAGGCAGTTGTTACGTGGGAGGATAAACTGCTGACTTTTAGTGATTTTGGATGAAGCAAATTCCTTGCCACTAAAGTAACAGCTAAAACAGTCAAGAGAATAATCATATAGAAAAATCTGAAAACTGCCAATCCACCTTTCCCTCAGGTTTTCCAACCACCTGCTGGCAAACTGCATTAGAGGGGCTTTCCTTTTATAAGTGTGAAAACCCCCTGAGAAATAAGTTAAATAAAATCAAAGCACCCTCCACGTGTTCTAGAGCATTTACTGATGACGGGATTTGCACATTCAAAAGTGGCACAGGAGCTCCTGCCACCCCTGGTGCCCTCTGTGTGTGGGGTGTTGGGGAGGAAGGTGAGTGCTTGGAGCAGCAGGTAAGAGCTGGAAGCTTCACTCTGAGACCACAAAATTAATGAGTGTCTTTGGAGTAATAATTTGTAGACTTCACAGGGAAACAGGGGCAGATTATAAATGCTGTTGACCTAGAAGAAGTAATAGAGAATTCAGTATTCAGTACTGAAGAACAATTTAGAAGTGAATAAAGTCCAGCCTGCGACATGACTGCTGTGTGTTGACAGATGGCAGAGAAGCATCTTCTCCATTCTCTCTCATTAAAATAATTATGGCAATGTATGTTACACTCTCTTCAGGCCTGGCACTTTCACAACACATACAGGGGCATCATCATTGCAGGGATAAGGTTAAATAATAATGGAAACACATTTCTGGCATGCAAAGGGCATTTGATATTAAACTTACCTGCTTCCAGAAATAACAGCAGGGAGAAATTTGTTACCTCAAGTAAATGAAGTGATTTCACTTATTCTAACAGGAGGTTAATTAGGGCTCTCTGCTAACTTGAGAAACACATCCCAAAACCAGGTCAAGCCCCGGTTTGGCTGATAAGCCTCTGCCTTACATAACTCTTCCAGAACCAGCCCTGCTTCTCCTTTTTTTACCTTTGCTGCCAATTGCTCCCTGTAAAACTGCAAATCAGATGCAGTCCAGTGTGAAACTTCTTCCCCAGCTGTCAAATAATAAAGTCTGTGAAACTACAGAATGAGATTTAGGTTACTAGGGAAGAAAATATTCCATGTTCGAGCGCCTTTCTGGCACGGGCAGTGGATTTGCGTGTGTGCTGCTCCAGAACATCTGGGGAGGCTGGGGGGGACTGGGGAGCAAGGAGTGCAGCCCAGCTATCCCCTGTGCTGTTAATGACCCTGGTGGGTAGTTAGTGACATGAGTTAATTACCGAAGAAGGCAGCCCTGTAGGTGCCTGTCCCCGGCACGGGACATGAGCACTGCGTGATGTCACGGTGAGCAAAAACTACCCGGTGTCAGCACTAACACGGCGCCCTCCCCGCTGCTGTTCTCCCCAATATGATTCACTTTCATTATTTATGAGACTTGTCTCACTAACCCTCTGCAACGGTTCCAAATAATGATAGGAATCTGTCAGTGTAGGATTGTATTTCTCAAAACAATAACCACAGTTCCTGGAAATGTCAATATGTCAATTGAGGGTAACACATCTCTCAATAAACCAATATTTTGTAAAAACAAAACAAAATCTAAAGGAAAAAAAAAAATCATGCACGGAAAACAGAAATTTGAGCTCCATGGAGCTCTTCTCTTACAGTGCTCCTGTAAAAATTGCTACTTCCTGCCAGATGGTGGAGACAGAAAGGCAGGTTTTTGTTTTCCCCCAATTACAAACTGTGAAACATTCAACATTTTGGCTCTTAATATTCATGAAATGCCACGAGAAAGGAAATGAGGGTCTTGGCAGAAGTCAAAGAGCTCTTGGTACAGCAGAAACCAAACTCAGCAATACAATGTGCAGAAAATTGAACCAAGGTAAGTCAACTCCTCAACAGCTCCATCCTCAACCCAAGGATCTCAAAATCCAGAGCCAGTCAAATGAACTTCTGCACCACTCTTGAAATCAGCCTTTCACACATACGTGTTTAAGCCCAAGCCAACAAGAACAAAGGTGATGATCAAATCCCTGCCTTCAGTTCTAGAGAACTGTGTTAGCTTTGCATCTCCACCCAAACATCTACTCTCTCATCAGAAGTCTCCAAAAGACCAGTCTGAGCCCAAAAGGAAACAAGTGAAGGGCTTTCTTAGTCATATTGGGAACTTTAACACTCAGGTAGGAAAATCTGAAGGTATTTCAGGTGATGCTTCAATTATCAGAAATTCAGAGACCATTTGCCATTTCTGTATTCCAGGATGTTGGGATTTCTAATACCATAAGTAGATGCATATAAAAAAACTGAAGGGAAAGCAAAAGAAAGTTCTAAAAACCCAAAGTTTTACAGAAAAATGTATTGATCTGAAAAGCAAGAGTGTTCTAAAGCACAATACAAAGAATATTAAAAGCACTAAAATTTCTGTTCCCCACTGCAACGCTCACATCCATGTGTTGGGAATAGGGAAAGTACAGCCTATCTATTTTGAAGAATATAAATTTATCACAAGAGCAGTAAATTCCCACCCCTGACACAAACTACAAATAACTACACAGCCTGCCCTAACAAATCATCTTGAATTTAATCTTTCCAAACCAAAGACCATCCTATTTGGCTAATACAGTACATCTTTCTACACCACTTGCATGGGACTTTGGAGTGATCCATTTATTTCTGACTCTTCTGGAAAACTCCAAGTTGTAGAGCAAAGATTATCAAAGCTGTGAGAGCTGATCTAAGAGAAAATTAAATAAACATGCTGGAGTCACATGACACTACATGCAGCATGTAATGTTAACCAACAGGAGGTAAAAGTGGTAATTAAACAGTTTATATCCTTCAAAATGTACAACCTCCAGTGATCAAGGAGCATGAATTAGGTAAGTAAACACAATGGAGATTGGAATGACAGGCTGACACTACAAGAGTGTCTGCAGGGAATGGTGGAGGGGAGGCAGGGATCTGCCAAAGCCACGGCAGAGCCTCTCAGAGGGAACAACAGAAATCTTTGCCTATGGGAAAATCAGAGACCAGGGTAAAGTGCACAACAGAGGAGAGGAGCTGGGCTGTCTTCAGCCCCACCAGCACAAGCCTCTGCTCAGAAGGCAAAAGTAACATCTGGGTGATCTCCCAGAAATCCTCACCAGGCAGTCCTGAGGGCCATCAACACAAAGGATCTCCTTCAGAGGCAGCAAAACATGACAAAGCGTATAAATACCAGAAGGCTACGGCGCTTGAGGAATTAAGGGCTATAAACAACCAGCATTAGGTGATGTGAGACACGAAACCACTGCAGGAGCTCAGCCATTCACTAGCACTGCTACTGTCTCACCAACAGCCACAAGTGTCAGAGGGGCTGAAAGCGCTGGGTGTCGCCAAGCAGAGCAACAAAGATGATTTCTCAGGGTATTTTCATTAAGAACAGGACAATGGGTTTGTGCTCTGCAACAGACATTGCTGACCCAACTGGCTCAGAGACAATCCTAACTCACTGCTTGTTGCTCACAGAATGCTAGAAAGCAAATCATGGAATATCCTGAGTTAGAAGGGAGCCACAAGGATTGAGTCCAGCTCCTGGCACTGCACTGGACAACCCCAAAGATCACACTGTGTGCCCTGTTGTTTGCTATTTCCCATTTCCTTTCCTGTTCTTCAGGTTTCTTTTCTGATCTCCTGTTGTTTCCTTCTATCAGAAGCAGTTCACAGAATTGTTAAGGTCGGAAAACACCTTTAATATCATCAAGTTCAACCATCAACCAGAACCACCACCATGTTCACCACTAAACCATGACCTCAAGTGCCACATTCACGTTTTGAGTATTTCCCTGGATGGTGACCCTCCAGCTTTCCTCTAGAAAGAATCTTTTCCCTAAAAATCTGTCATCAGGAGTGCTGAATCTGGATGAACTCGAGTCCAACACACTTCCAATGCTGGAAAAGTTTCACCTGCCCTCCTACTAGCTCTGCTAACATCGAGTATTTCATTTGTTCATACATCTCACATATTGACAAAACACTCCTTCACCACTCTAACCATCCTATCATCCCCAAATACCTCTCCATTGCTTCTTCCAAAACCTCCCTCTTACTCAACACTCCCACCACTGTATTGTTCTCATCTTCTCCAACTCCTTCTGCCCTCATAGCCAACTCAGTGCCCTCCACAACCAACTCCACAACTGCCTGTTCCTGCATTTCCCCCAAAGTGTCACTTCCGCAATAAGAGCACCCGAAACACCCAGTCTTTGCCTGGTTTTGGTGGGAAGCTCACTGGTGTCCTGTTTTCAGGTAACCAACCACACACCTTTGGTGGGTCTGTGCAAACCACCTTCCAGTCCCATCAGTGACAGCAAGACAACTTTCTCTACATTGTTCCCGCACAGCCCCATTTCGGTGCCAGCGAAGCACAGCGGCCAAGAGACTGAACAAACTTTGCTGTTTGCTCCTCTGCTTGCAGTTTGCAGACTCACTGACAAGATTTCACGAGTGACAGGAGCCGTATTTATCACACAAACAAATAGGAAGCCCCAAATGAGAGGATTAATCTCCCGGCTGCACATATGCTCCTTTCCAGAGCCCCGTACGCACGCAGAGGAACATCGGCTGGCACACCTATCAATCCACAGCAAACTTATCATGAAGCAATCAGAGCTTAATTAAAGGCACAGAGAGGTCAATATGTTCATATGCAAGATGATTCAGTATGATGTCACTTGGGTACAATCAATTAAAACGCACAGGATATTTTTTAAGTGGCAAAACCTGAGCAGGGAGCCTGTTGTCTACCCAAAGGTTTTCCTATGCTTTAAAAGCTTCATTTAAATATTCCCCCCCTCTCTTATTTATATGCACAAAAGTAACGGTTATATCAGATATTCATAGGTGATTTAGATGATTGATACCAATTTCTCTTCATAATATGACTAGCAAATAAAAAACACAGCAGTTCTCATAGAAAAAAATAACGTGTGACAAGGTTTCCTAAAACATTTCTATTTTGGACCTCACAAGCTAAATTGCTTTTGCTGGCCCTTTCCACCTCTCAGCATGGTTGACAGACAAATTGATCGAAACATCGGAAAATAATATGCTTGCAAAATTTCTCTGGGTGAGTTTTCAGTCTTTTGAATTTTTCATACCAGAACAAAATGAAAGATTGCCTCCTTGATTTTTCCTCCATTATGCGTCCCCATCTTATGTACTACAGGAACATACAATACTTCAAATAGCAGCAATACATTGTAAACAAAATGTAGAACATTTTTCATAGAACACCCAAGCCGTGCAAAGTTAAAAGACTGGGTAGCAGGAATCTTTGCCCTGCAGATTATGTTGTTCAATTATAATGAATTCATACATTTGAAGTTGCCTTAGGGCCTCTCATTAGACTTAGGGGTGTTTATTACAGGAAATATTGCTTGTATCATTTAAGAAGCAAGAAGGCTGGATGATTTGATTAGAAATGTTGACAGTTGAGGTGTGTAAAAAATATGTCATTCACCCGCGTTTTCCCCCCACTTTAATATTAGGATCCTTCATTTTTTATGAATTCTTTAACCCGTTCCTCCCCTCCCGGCAGCCCACGGCACAGCCCGTTCCTGGGATCGCCAATCCTTCACCAGGACCTGCTCCTGTGACATTGGCCAATGTTTCCCACCTGGAGACAGGAGGAAAATGCCACCATGTCCATCGCCATCCGCATGGGTGGGCACAGTGTGGGGTCCCCCTGAGCCCCCTCGGCACGGCATGGGGAGCGCAGGGTCTTTGACTCTTCAGCTGCACCTCCTGAGCCTGGGCTGGGCTATTCCCCTCCTCAGCAAAGCCCAAGAAAGGGTTCAGCAGCTTTTGGGCCAACCGAGTCCCGGGGGAATAACTGGAATTAGAGCAGTTGGGAATGCTGATAAAGTTCAAGGGGCTCATCAGAAAGCTATGGGAAAAAAATAAACAAAAATCACTGTTTGCTCATCCTTAATTATTTCTTTTGGTCCCAAATGTAGGAAAATTCTCATTTTCTTGAAAGGGAACATACAACATTTTTATTTCACGTACTGTGCAAACTGACCACTGAATGTGCTTTAAATTATGTGCCATTCAGACAAAAATTATCATTTTTTGCACAGATTCTTGTGACACCCACTAGTCTGAGTATTAACACCCCTAAACTTGGTATTATAACTAGTGGTAAGTCTTAGAACAGCTTGAATTCACTGACTGGTTGCTACTATTTTAGCAACTTCTATTATTTTATTAATTTAGACTAATACTACATATAACTAGTAGTTATTATANTATTGTTATATTTATTGATAAATATTATATATTCATTATCTATAGTTTGCCAAGTTCAAATTTGGCCTTCATTTTCCACATTAAGTTTAGCCAGAGAAATTGGAATTAAACACAGCTTTACTTTCATAAATTAAAAAAACTTACAATGTGTATTTGAGGAGCAACTGAAGCTCTTACAGATCCTTTACACTTCAGATCTAATCACAGCACCATATAAAAGGAATAATAATAATTAAAAAAAAGTTACCAAGAGTGATGTATTTGCATTTTTATATGGTTTTTATATATATTTAAATGGCTCACAAATGACAGCAGTGGTATGGATGTTCTTGTTCACAGAGAGTTAAAGCTACACCAGTGGTGCTGAAAGTTAATTAGGCTAAAATATGTGATGTATAATAATAATAAACTTGGAAAAATTTCTGACATGACCAGTAACTGCTTTTCTCCTCCAAGGACCTGGTATTTGCCATTTCATCCTGTCTGCAAAATATCACAGAATGGTGGTAGTTTGCCGCCAAATTTCATTTTCCTACCACAAGTCAACACAAACTAGACTTAAAAACTCATTTTTAGTGATTTGCATTTTTGCTGTGTAGTTTTTAGGTGCTCACTAGACACACACACAAATTACTTCCATTGAAATAGATGTACTTCTAATAGATATTTATATTTTTACTGCATTTTACCCTTAGCATCCATCATCCAAATAAAATTTAATGACTTCTCTAAATGCCTGAGACAAAATTTCAATTTTTGATGATTATTTTATAATCAGGTGTAGAACAAGGTCAGCAATTTGATTCCAAAGGGCAGGTCAGGTGTGTTTAGGACTCGCACCCTTTGCATTAAGAGATTCCCTTCTCTCCCATAGGTCCAACAAGCACTTCCCAAGTTGCTAATCTGCATTTAAAGACCCTTCCACCTCTTAAACCACTTAACTAAATACTTTAAGGTGTTAAACCACAAGCTGCCTCCTATCTTCCAATATCTACAGGACTAACAGTGCCGTTCTTAACTTAGGAGCAACAAACACCAGAAAACCTCCACAATTTGGCTTCCATATCTCTGAATTGGTATTTCAGTGACAGATGTTTGTTGCGGCAAAAACCTCTGTCAGAACAAAATTAGGTGATCTATCATTTTAAGATATGGTCTTCATATACTGTTTACTCGAAGATATCACTTGCCTCAAGCCAATTTTGACCAAGAACATTTTGTGATATGGAAGTGATTTGTATATCATCATTTTTGTGATAAATGTAGCTCTTGAACACAAAATAACCCACTATTCCACAGTATTACAGTTAAAACTCCTTCCCCAGTAAATCTGTACTACTGCTTTTATTACTACAAAGATACTGTATCTCGACTTCAATGCATTTCCCATTTTTATTCACGGAATAGGGTTGCCTGGTTTCCTGGTTTTACATCAGGGAGCTCAGACCTGTCCCCCTGTTTCACACCAGAGATGCTCCTCTGGTTTTGGGGGGCACAGGAGGAGCAGAGCACTCACCACAACACCTACTTTGGATTTATTTCAGTGAAGGGGGTGAGGGAAACACAAAGTGATGTAAAATGTCTTCCAAAAGGGGCTGCCCTGGTTGGTCATGCACATGCAAAATTAACCATTTAGTTCCACTAACACTATTTCAGGAATGTCACCCCTCCTCTAAGAGTATGAAGCCTTCTAATTCATGCAGGATTTGAATAAACCAGCCACCTCCACCTCACTCCCTTATCTCCAGAAAGGGAAGAAGGTGATGTAAACCACCACAAAGAGCTGAGAACCACCATAAAACACACAAGTTGGACAAATCACAGGTGGACACGGATGAGACAGAAGAAGGACAGCCCAGAGTCTGGGTAAATACCACTTCACAGAATCACAGAAGATCCTAAGTTGGAGAGAATCCCAAGATCATCCAGTCCAACCCCTGTCCCTGCACAGACACCCCAACAATCCCACCCTGTCCCATTGTCCAAGCCCTCCTGGAGCTCTGGCAGCCTTGGGGCTGTGCCCACTGCCCTGGGGAGCCTGGTCAGTGCCCACCACCCTCTGGGGGAAGAGCCTTGCCCTGAGATCCAACCTGAACCCACCTGGGTAAACCATCTTAAATGGCAATGTTGAGGAGTTCTCACCACCTCTGCAGAATCTCACACCTTTTCAGGTACATCTGTGAGCTTGACAACTTATTTGGGCTGTAAGTCATTAAATAAGTCACCGAATAACCATAATTTAGCAATGAGCTTGAGCCATTATTACCCTTGGGTTAATCTAAGACAAAGTTCCAGAGATAAGGGGCTCTAGTTTTAAATCCTTCTGAAAGGAACAGCTCACGTGACATGAATGGGGATCCAGTGGACAAGCCAGAGAGCAGCACCACTGTGTGTGGAGACTGGTCCCTCTGGATTCACAGCCAGCCTGGCCAGGGCTCACAGCTCAAGGGAACTCATCAAGAGACAACCTGACTCCCTGCTGGCTCCATCGTGGGAAAAGGAGGGTACTGAGCTTTGTTTGCTGTAACTTACATGCAATTTTCTCCAGATAAATGGTGCTGAGTGGTTTCAGTGGTGTTCATTTGCACCCTGAGTAAAAATGACCTAACAAGCTCCACCATATAGACAGAGAAAAGCACTGGCACTTGACAAGGGATTCACAAGTGTGTCATGTGGGTCAGGAATGCTCTGCAGGGATGCACAGTGAAAAGGATCAAGGTACTTTCACACCTGAAGGGACTAAATTGAGCCCAAAAGTAGAATGGCTTCATTGCTTTCCAGATGCCTCAGCCCTCACCACTCCACAGCTGCCCTTCCTGCCTTTCCTTTAGGAGAGCATTTTCTACAGCATACAGCCACAGAATCATGGAATGGTTTGGGTTGGAAAGGACCTTAAAGAGCATCTTGATTCAAGCCCTGCCATGGGCAGGGACACCCTCCACTAGACCCATGTCCAGACCAGTGAAGTTGTCTTTGAGAGCTATCAAGTCCTACCTGGTCCCACCAGAAGGGAGCTGCCTCACCGCCTCAGCCAAGTCCCACAGAAACACCTCAGGACAGCAGTTCCCTTTTTCCAGAACTGGAACAGTAGAAAAATTCCTTATTAAAGTGCAGGCCCAACCAACAGCAGTAGAAATGCCTTAACATCAGTCATGGAACAACACAGCATCAATCCAGGGGAGTTCATGCTCTCCTGCTCAGCTCCACGTGCTCACACATCATCTTGGAATGAGCTCTGGAATGACCCTCAGTGACACACCTGCTGCTCTCTGCCTTGCCCATCAAGTGCCAGCTTGGGGGAATCCAGCACCAGGATCTGCCACACACTAACTCTGGAATAAAAACAGTGTTGGGGGGGAAGAGGATGTAATCTTGCCACAGTGGTGAAGAACAGAATGGGAAGCCAAAAGCTGTACTGAGGACGATGTGACATAATCTCATCACCAGGCTCACAACACTGGGGTGCAGCATCACAGCTCAGAGCTTCAGCACCAACATAAAATGAATTTAGAAGGACCATGAGCACTGTGGGCTTTTCTCCTGGGATTTAAAACAGCACAGATCAGGGTGTGCAGTTAAACCCAGGACACCAAAGCCTGCACAGCTCATTAAAAAAAGCTGGGCTTCAACAGGTGTTAATTGTACCCCATGTTGCCAACAGTCTGCAACCAAAATATCTTTTATATAGGACTGTGTGTACAGAACCTAGTCTGGTCCTGGCTTTAATGGACAGTCCTGGCTGGGACAAAACTAAAGGTAATTCCTGTTTTTCCCGGTTCCTGTCACATCTCACCTTGCCTGCCCCACCCAGCAGCCAGGCTCAGGCAGTGCTGGGAATGCAGCAAAGGAGCTGAGCAGGCAGAATTGTTCATCCCAAAAAGATGGGATTGGTGGTGGGAAACACATGAGATCTTTCTGAGAGGCAGCAACAGCAACAAAAAGCTGCAGGAAGCACAGGCCAAGCGATCAGATTTTGCCTATTTTAGAATGAATTCCAGCACACAGATACAAGACTGACCCTGCCTCCTTCTAAGAGCATTAGTCCAAGCACTCAGAATGCTTTATGTGGAAAAAGATAATGTATGTATTTACAGTTTGAGGGGGAAAATTGGTATTACAAGAGCATATAAACAAGCAGAGTCCTCGCTCTAATTCAATTTTGATGTCATCTTCCCCCATGGAGGATGAGCAAATACGTGGTGCAAGAGGATTCTTTCGATAGCATAATTTCCAGACTCTGGTATCATGTGATCCAATTTCCCTTTGAAAACTAAAGTTTGAAGAAAAATGTGTATATTACATCCTCTGATCTTTTCACTTGTTGAGATCAATATGTGCAAGTCCTCACAAAAGGGAAATTCTCCTTCACAGCTGCTTAAATGGGAAAAATCACAGGTACAGAGCTATAAAATCTGTCCTGATGTGCAAAAACGACAAATTCCCAAAGTAAATACCAAGTGTGTTAAAGGCACAAAAGGAAACCTTTCAACAGAGGAAAAGGCTGGAATTTTTACTTCTCGGGGAGTTTTGCCCATGATTAGTTTGTGTCTGTCACAACTGTCGAAACCAACAATTATTTCTATTTGTTTTTACATCAAAAAACCCAACCAAGACACCACGATTTGGCCTAGAGCAACGTAACCACTGAGAGAATTTTTTTGCCAGGGTTCAATTTGCATGATAAACTGCTGTTAATAGATACCATCTGTTTTTAAATTTAGTAAAAGGGCCCATATTATACAGCTCATTACAAATATTACTAACTCTTAGACAACGACTCTTGTAAAGTGTGTGTTGGAGCTAATGAAGTAGAAAGCTTAAACAACAAATCATTTACAAGTTTTCTGTACAGTATTTCTAATGGAGGGAGTTGATAATCAAAGGAAAATGTAATCACTTATGTTAAGCAATCCATGGACTTAGTCAATGTAGCACAAACAGCCATTATGCAAAATTATGACATTAAAGGGAAAAAGACTATTGCAGACTTTGCATTTTACAGTGGCTGCTACACAGACTAATAACCTGGAGAGAATTAAACAGGTGAGGCCCTCAAGCTTCCAAAACAGCATTTTTCCATCAAATATCACCCAGATACTCAACCTGGCCTGAGATCTGCTGCCCTGAATTAGACCTGACACCAGTAACAAAGGGGATTGTGTAATGGACATGGGCTCTCACAATACAGTGCATTAATGGGCATCATGGTGAACATAATCTGTCAGGAACGGTCACAATAAAGATGTTCTCCTGATTAATGTTCCACTAGGCCTGTGGTTAATAATTTATATAATTTGTATTAACTTTCAAATTGCCATCACTGTGGTGGACAAGGAAAAACACACAAACAATTCAATATAATAATTTTACCCAGGAAAACATTTTCCGTAGCAATTAAAACTGTTGGGTTCATACAGGAGCAATCGTTCAGGATTTACAGAGATGAATTATGGTGAGGCAAAGCTGAGCATTTGAACAACATAATAAGAAAATACTTCTAAGAGATCATAAATACTTTATAAATTACATTAATATTGGTGTTTGGTATTACTGCATTTATATTCTTGCAAACTGTGTTTTTAAATATTACTCCCATAACAATGTATGCTTCTATAAAATTAACAAACTTTTAAAATTGTGACAGTCTGCCTTATAAAAGTGTCTCCATTAATTTCTCTGTACTTTGAATAGAGAAATAGTAATGTTACAGTACTAAAAACTGGTCATTCCGCATTCATTCTCCTAATCCTTGTTTTCACACAAGGAATTCAGCACATGGCACAGTGAGGATGTGGGTATTGGTCAAGAATATCCTATGCTATCCTATCAGGATGATTAATGAAGGCACCTTTTTCACAGAATGTCAGACTCTGCCTTTTTAACAACTGACCTTTCATAGAATACTACTGAACTCATAATTCCACTTTTGTTCAGTTTCTTATTAGTGGAGTTAAAATTAATACTTATGGGAATGATGGCTAAGGTGATGCACAGTAAATCTTAGAGCACATCAACCTTCTGCACCGACTACCAAAGGAATAGCACCTGCATTTGTCTAGTTCAATAGCATAAGTATTCTACTAAAACTCTGTGTCCTTTTAAAAGACAAATTAGGTCAATATTCAACCCTCTTTCAAGCACAAAGCTGTACATATGGAGAGAGAGACCTGCAAAGTTCAGATATCCTTGTGAAATAGTTAATACTGTACACGGAGGGGGCTTTCATCCTGCTGTGCTACTGGCAGCTTCCAAGATGACAGGGACATTTCTGGGAAACATTCTGGCCGCCCACCCACCAGCCTGGCAGCTACAGCCAACCATTCCCAGCACGGCCACAGACATCCCATGCCCTGAAAGACACGTCTTCCAGCTGGGAGGAACATCCCCGTGCTGTGCCACCACCAGGATTTTGAAGAAATCACTGATGCCACGAGGATAACCCTGCTTTTTAAATCACTACACTGAAGAGTTGCCTGAGGTGAACAAAGGACCACTGTTCCACTGAGGTGTTTAACGTGCTGTTCTCTGGGAAGGGGACTGTGGTGTAACACCACGTTAACTGTTAATTTAACACAACCCCAGAACATCAGAAAACCAAATCTGTACAAGCAAATTCCCAGACGCCACATGGCTATCACACAAATGAATGCTTTGGTGACATGCCACCCACTGCAGAGGTCAGGACAGGACTCTGCAGATTGCCCTTCTCCCAGGATTGCCATCACTTCACACCCAGCCTTCCCAGCTCCATCATGAATGGAGTCATGAGCCAGGGCTGGTTCCAACTCACCAAGACACACCACTGCTGTCACCTGCTCCTTCCCTTCCATGTCCCACCACATCTCTCCTTGGAAACCAATGCCTTGTTTCATGTCCCCTACAGTCTCCTCCATGCTAATGAAGACAACAGATGATTGATGGAGATTGATCACATACATCTCCAGCTTATCAGTATGGACACATCTACGAGGACAGAGGCAGCTCCAGTGAAGCTGGAAATTCCACACAGACCAGAACAGGTCCAATATCAGGTACCACAGCAGTGTCAGCTGGACCAGGATTGTCCTGCCCAGGGAGATGTGATGAAGCTGCTTCATGCCTGAGGGTTCACGTGCCATTCCTGTACCACACTCTGCCAAACCACAGGTGCTGCTGAGACATGACTTACACAGTTCTGAACCAGGAAAGCATCATTCTAGGCTGGATATCGGGAAGAAATTCCTGGCTGTGAGGGTGGGCAGGCCCTGGCACAGGTTGGGCAGAGAAGCTGTGGCTGCCCCATCCCTGGAAGTGTCCAAGGCCAGGTTGGACGGGGCTTGGAGCAACCTGGGTTGATGGAAGGTGTCCCTGCCCATGGCAGGGGGTGGATGAGATGAGCTTTAAGGTCCCTTCCAACCCAAACCACCTGGGATTCTGATCCTAAGATGCCTGAACAAAGGCAGCTCACATAAAATATGTTTAGTTACAGGAGAAGAACATTAAAAAAGCACATGAGATTAAATCTTCAGTAAGGCCATTCACTAACACAACAGGCTATATTTTTATGTCTTTTTAAAACACTGCCATCAACTCTTTTGCTCAGCTTTATACATTAGCATTCTTAAACCCTGAAGCCAGAAGCTCCAGACAGTTTTCCATCCTTGAAGGTATTTTAAGATGACAAAGATGTGAAACTTTTTACTGGTAGATGAAGATCAAGATGCACGCTCCAGCTGATGTCAGACACTTAAGACCTCACAAAACTGGCAGCAGTTCTGCTGTAAAACATGCAATAACACCAGCAAACTGCAGCTTAATTTTTCTCTACGCATTCATTCACATTCATGTGGATTCCATTCACATCCATTATGAGGGAAGGCAGCTGCATTATGGCCAAATATTGTATCTTGCAAACAGCACAGCATTTGCTGCTTCAGTCCTTGCAAATCAAAGAGGGTGAAACCCCAAATGAGGTTTTCTAGAACTAAGATAGAGGACATTGGGATGGATTTCAACCTCCCCCTAGAGCTCAGTATTTTTTGTAAGGTCAACTGTGCTGTGGTTTAGCTGTGCCATAACTGGAGAGCTGAAACTTGTTCCATAGCTGGAGACCTCCAGCCATGCATTGCCATTGCACTAATATCTACAGTTTGGAAAATAAACCCCACCAAAAAAATCTTTTTTTTTTTCCTTTCTTTCTGAAATCGATTTTACTCCCACACCAAAAGAAAAAAATGTTTCGTTGCTCTTTCAGGTTTCAGAAATGCCTTCTCAGCAGGGGAAGAATGGATGTCTTCCCCGCACAACAGAAAACATTCCACAACTTTATCATGGTTGGAACACTCAGAAGTTCCAAAAGAATCACCTCTGAAAAGGAGAAGAAATGTACTGAAATACTGAGTCACGTTCACTCAAAATGGGAAGTCAGGATTTAACAGGACTCCCAGTTTAGAAGTGCTGGATGAATAAAAAGGTATTTCCTAATTAACATTCACAGATGTGTCTCCTGCAGCCCAAAACAAAGCAGACCTTCCAATTCTGCAAATGCTGCTCTGACAGAGCCTGCAGTTGTGTGAGTGAGAGTTCCCTTGGTCATAAATCATCCTAATTACTATGGAATTTTGATAACAAAGTGATAGAGCTGAAAGACAAGTATGTAGTGAAGTTACAATGTGAATTGAGACAAAACAAAAGGTAATACAAAGATGTGGCAGAATTGGCAGGATTCAGTTCATTATTTCAGCAGTGCTACTATTTAATAAATTAGTAAGTGCTCGTTCTGATGGGTCTTTTAAAGATTTCAATAAAACTAAGAATAAAGATGCAGCAAGCTTTTGGAACAAATATCAGTAAGCAAAAGGATATAATCCCTAAATCCCTTCAGTGAGCCAAAGGCTAAACCCAACTCAAAGCAGCCCTTTGCTGCCACTCATCTACAAGTTGCAAGACATCCAATAACAACAACAACACCCAAAACTTCTGGTCAAAAATCATTGAAAGTGACTGTTGAGGTGACACTGCTTTCAAAGTGCAAATTTTTACTGTACATGCACTTTTTTAGCCTATAAAGAGTTCAGTATTCTAACTCCACATCAGAGGGAATCTCAGAGTCTGCACAGCACTATCAGCAACTACAAAGTGCTAGCAACTTCATTATACCTGGAGGTTGTTTTTTGGCCATTTGGCATCTTTTTACTGTGATTTATCATTGCCTCAGACAAAAGATTCTTTGTTCATTTTCAAGCTACCTGCACGCCCTGGATATCACACCTATCACGAGTGGCTTTTTGTTCCTGTCTGCTTTTGTTGTTGCTGTGAGTTCCATGAAAAGGAGTTTCAAGACGTATTTCCCAGAACAGACAGGAAGCGAGACACGCCATCACAACCCTGAGGATATCCTCTGTTTCACACTGAGACATAAATCTTAAAAGCCCGGAGGACATCTGCATAAATGAAGAGCATCTGGACAACCTCAGAGCCACAAGCAATATTACCCAGTGTGCAGAAAACTCCTGACCTACAGGAGCTGAGAGCTGATCCCACCACGGCCAGCAGAAATCACAACCAATGCCACAGCGCAGTGAAGTGATCCCTGGTTTAACACACCAGAGCAGCAAAGGCAGGAAAACATAAAAAAACGTGCAAGAAATCAGCAAAGCCCCTCAGAAAGAGCACATCCACCTTGGCTTGTCATCCCTACCACCATCACCAGAAGAGATTAAAGAAAGTCAGTGTTTCAAAAAATTCAAGTAGAGGTGGAGAGAGTCAAGACTGTCCAAGGTGCAACTCAAAGACCAGGTCAGTGTGGACTTTGGAATCTCACAGGTATAAACAGAAGACATTTTCTGTATTCTCCAGGTGTCCATGTCAGCATTTAAAATTAGAACAAACTCCTTCCAGAGGTGAAGAACATTCATGAGCTGTGAAGAATGGCTACTTCCAAATTATTGAGGTATTACATCTCAAATTGTCTTAATATGAGCTGATTTATATTTATGGCCAAGTTTCATTCAGTGTTTAAACTTTCAACAACTCCTCCCTCAAGTCAGAGCATTGAACTTGAAGAGTTTAAAAAATGAGGCAGGAAATGTTCTCCATCCAGGAATCTACACACCAGAATGTCCAGGGCTGCTATCCAGCTAAAAGTTCCATTTGGGTAGCACAGTTGTATTTTATATCATAAAACAGATAATCATAACACAATCAGAGAATCACAGAATCATTAAGGCCTTGCAGATCATCCAGTCCAACCATCAACCACCACCATGTTCAGCACTGACCCATGTCCTCAAGTGCCACATCCACATGTTTTTTGAGCACTTCCAGGGATGGTGATTCCATAATCTCACACAGCATCACAGGAGCTCTGGGTCTAGTGAAACAGTCATCAAAAACTCGGTGTCCTTTCATGATGTTTTATACACTAATAAATGCAGCTTCTGTCTGATGGCCGTGGGAATTCCCAGGGAGCTTTTTATGTTTGGCACGGACTGATCCACCCAGGAACCACCACTTCTTCAGGGAGGTTTGATCTCCTGGGCAGCAACCTGTGATATAACCCTGATTTCACTTCTGGGAACTATTTAGACACTTCCTGCTGAAGCAGGAAGGACCACAAGAGCATGGGTCTTACAGGGAACTTTCAAGGCCTTTCAGTGACTTCAATGTCTAAAAAAACCCAACTTGAAATATCAGCTTATTGCCCAGACTCTGAGAAAAACAATCTGTGGATCCTAAATTCCCATGAAGTAGGCAGCCTACCAGCTTGGTCCTGCATTGTGATGAGAAACATATAAACTGTATGTTCAAGAATGTGGAAAAAATGAGTATTTTTGAACATTTTCCTTCCATTTTGGAGAGCCTTTTCATCAGGAGTAGAAAGTGGCCAGGATTTCTGCAGCTAAAACTCTGTAAGCAAGCACTGGTCACCATCCCTGACCACAGGAACAACCTTGGCAGTGCCTGCCCAGCATCTCTAGGATAAGATCTGTGTGTGTGTGTGTGTATTTTAAATCAGCACCTGCATCCCAGCACCTACGAAACAATAAACTCCCCCACTCTCCTGGGCTGTGTGACACTGATGGAGCATTGCCAGGAGCAGGATGCACAGAGAGACTGTTCATCATCATCATCTGAACACAAGCAAAACCCAACTGTGGACTGACAAAACCAAGGGGATGTGCATCAATAAAGCAGAGGAAAAACAAATGACAGGAAAACAACTGACTGGGAACCTAAAGGACAAAGTTTCTCACTTAATCTCATTATTTCTTCCTCTGAACTAGCCCAGGCAGAAGAAAAGTCCTCTGCAGAATTCCTGTTGCACAGCAAACAATCCTGACATCATCCTAAATCTATATGATGATAATAATAATAGGAAAATAAAACCGAATTTAAAAATCTTAGTACAAATGACAACAATTCATATATTGGCTGCCTACAACAGTGAGCCTCTCAAAGGTCAAAATTAATTAAAGGAATTGACAGCAGCTCAAAATCTAATTTGATTAGCTGATCACAACATTTATGCAGAAACTGAGACGCCATCAGAAAGTTTTTATCACCAGCAAGTGCTCATTTTAATAAGCAACAAGGCAATTATAAGTATTTATCACTTGAAGGATTCATGTGCACTAAAGAATGTTAAATTCTTCAAAAGTCAAGAGGAACTTGATTCTGCTTCACCAGAATTCAGGAGAACCAGCAAAGATGGGCTGGTGGAGTTGATCTACAAGATGTCCATCCTTAGAATCATTTCATCCTTTGAGGAATAAGTGTTTTAAGGAATTTGAAAGTTCAACCTGAGTAAGGCAACTACTGCTAACACCATGAAACTGACACTGAAGAGACAGAACAGCTCCCAGTTTTCCAGGTGAAGAGGTGACAACTCTCCATCCCAGGGTGAGGCACCTCACACCAGGAGATGTGATCAGAACTTCAACATTCTGATGCAAAATGAGAATGAGATGTGCTATGGAAACCACTACTAAATGTTTAATATGATCAGCAATTCACAATTATTTCTTAAGTGTCTTCTTCCCCGATAACTTTTTCCACTGCATGATCTCGGGGAGAGGATAATACGAGATGCTGCTTTTGAATAAGTTATACATTTCCCTTGCTTTACTTGAACCTCACAATGCCACCATTATTAATATTTTCCCTCCACAAAACAGCACTAGCCTTCCAAAGAAAAAGTCCTTGACCAAAATATCAGAGGATATTAAACTGAGAAGTGATCTACTGATGCAAATCATTAAATCTATTTGCATTTGCTTACTGAACCCTAACAGAGAAATTAAACTACATAGTGTGGGAAAAGAGCTGGTTTTGCATGGTTAAAAGGAGACATCTTGGAAGATCCGAGCTCTATGTCATTAATTTTCCTTCTTCCCCTCATTAACAAGTAAAATGTTTTCACTGCTTGAAAAGTTTTAATAAATAGGAAAAAGCAGGGCAGCTGACATAAGTTTTTAATGTAATATACAAGAGCTTTTAATATTTTTACATATATTAATGTAAAAGCTAAAAATAAATGTTAAAAGGTTACATTTGTGAAGAAAGAAAAATGGCATTTACAGTTTCAGGGTAAGGTTTTAGACTTTTAACTCCTTCTCTCCCGGCATGGGGTTCTGAGGAGCATTTGCCATTTCCCTGAAAATCCCTGGAATTGCAGAGATGAGCCATTGCAGAAGTGCCTGGGAGCTAAGGACACATATTCCCTCCCAGCTCTGAGCTCCAGGATGATTTACTGGGCTTTGTCCTACCAAGTCTTAAATTCTTTTTATAGGAGGAATTAAGGCAGGCATTTTAAGAACAGCTATAATTAGCACAAGCACTGGCAGTGTGTGATCCTTGAGTTTCACTGAAATGCAGGAGCAAAAGAGGCCAACACAGACCAGGTAACGCAGCTGCCAATTCCAGCTGGAGCTGGGGAAGCCACTCAACACCAAAATGCCAAGGGCACCCTGGGATGCAGCACATGGAGTGGGAGCAGCAGCTCAAGGGAGGGGATTCTGCACCTCTACTCTGCCCTCAAGAGACTCCACCCGGAGAGCAGTGTCCAGCTTTGGGATCCAACAGCAGAAGGATTTGGAGCTGCGGGAGAGAGTCCAGAGGAGGCCACGGAGATGCTCCAGGGGCTGGAGCCCCTCTGCTCTGGAGCCAGGCTGGGAGAGCTGGGGGGGCTCCCCTGGAAAAGAGAAGGCTCCAGGGAGACCTGAGAGCCCCTTCCAGGGCCTAAAGGGGCTCCAGGAGAGCTGGGGAGGGACTGGGTATGGAGGGACAGGACAAGGGGGAATGGCTTCCCACTGAATGAGAATAGATTTAGATTTGATATTGGGATAAAGTTCTTCCCTGGGAGCATGGGCAAGCCCTGGCACAGGTTGGGCAGAGAAGCTGTGGCTGCCCCATCCCTGGGAGTGTCCAAGGGCAGGTTGGATGGGGCTTGGAGCAACCTGGGCTGGTGGGAGGTGTCCCTGCCCATGGCAGGGGGTGGCACTGGATGTTTCTATGGTCCCTTCCAATGCAGACCATTTCATCACTGTACAAACCCCTGCAATCCCAGTACTCTTGTGTTTTGCTCTGATTGCAGCATTTGCACAGCCAGGGCTCTCCAGGCTGATATTACAGACACTTGTCAGCGAAACACTTTGTGTAAGTCAATTCTCTCTTCAAGGAGAGCTGCAAGAAGGTTCCTGTGATCCAGGTGTCAGTGCTCACACCCCACTGTCTAATCCCGAAACACGTTCTGTGGCTTTAAATTATTCTCAGCATTATCTATATATTTAAATTGTTTTTGAGGACCACAAAATCCAGGGAAAAAACCTCAAGATGAGGAGTTGCAATATTTAAGAATACCCCTTAATTCTGGGACATAATAGAAACATAATCCATGTCATTATGCAGCCCATTTTCCCATCCTTACAGCAAGGATTTGCAATGGAAAAATGCTCCACTGCATTAATCTACCTCTGGCACAAGAAGTGGAAAGGTTCCACTCATGGCCTGAATTACAGAAGAGTTAGTAAAGATACACCAGGCACAGTATTTGTGGCACAGAATAGGGCAGGGCATCAGGAAAGGATTTATTTTCTGAGTAATTTCTTGAAGAGCTGATGCTGCATAGACAAATTCTCACACTCCTCTTTGGTGAAGTAATTTTTCAGCACTATTACAGCTCTACATCTTCTGCACCAGAAAAAAAAGTCATATTTGTGGTATTTTCAAGTGGGTGTCTGCACAAGTTATATTATCTAATACAGTCTGGCGTTATTTTTGCCATTTTAAAATATCAGCACTGTAAAACGTGATCACTGGGTTCTTATAACTTGCCTTGCCTCAGGAGTCTTGGCCAACCATTGAGGGTTACAAACACACACCAGTGGAGCAGCAAAGCTTTGTCTTCTCCTGCACACTGAAAAGGGGCTTTCAGTGTGGTGACATGGCACTGTGCACACCAACATTCAGGGTTAGAAAACAGCAGATTAGGCATGGATAACTGCCCAGTAGAAATCATGGAATGGTTTGGGCTGGGCTTAAAGCTCACCTAGTGCCCCCCCCTGCCATGGGCAGGGACACCTCCCACCAGCCCAGGTTGCTCCAAGCCCTGTCCAGCCTGGCCTTGGACACTCCCAGGGATGGGGCAGCCACAGCTTCTCTGCCCAACCTGTGCCAGGGCCTGCCCACCCTCCCAGCCAGCAATTCCTTCCCAATATCCCATCCATTCCTGCCCTCTGGCAGTGGGAAGCCATTCCCTGTGTCCTGTCCCTCCAGGCCCTTGTCAAAATCTCTCTCCATCTTTCCCATCAGCCCCTTCAGGCACTAAAATGCCACAATGAGGTCACCCCAAAGCTTCCCTTTTCCATGCTGAACAATCCCAGCTCTCCAGGCCCTTGTCAATAGTCTCTCTCCATCTTTCCCATCAGCCCCTTCAGGCACTAAAAGGCCACAATGAGGTCACCCCAAAGCTTCCCTTTTCCAGGCTGAACAACCCCAGCTCTCCCAGCCTTCCCTCCCAGCAGAGCTGCTCCATCCTCTGACCATCCTGGTGCCCCTCTGGACTCTCCAGAAGCTCCATGTCCTCGCTGTGCTGGCCCCAGTGCTGGGGCAGCATTGCAGGGGGGGTCTCACCTGGGGGGTAGAGGGGCAGAATCCCCCCCCATCCTGCTGCCCACACTGGGGTACCAGCCCAGGACACCCCTCATCCACCCCGGCCAAACTTTCATCCACCAAAAAAATCTGGATTTTCATTTTATATTTTTTGCATAGAACTCTCAAAGGCTTCTCTGTCAAGACCTCAGGACAAAACCACAATTGAAGACTTGCAAAACCCACTCCTACTGGAATGCTGCAATACTGCCTGTGACAGAGACCAGGAATTCAGCAGTGCTGTCAGGAAAAGTCACACAGCTAATTGATTACAGTGGAATTGCTTAAGCTTCACTTCAGTTTAAGTGAGAGGGAATGTGGGTTTTGCTAATCATGCAGAATTCAATTCTCCATCCACACCTGACAGTAAAACTCCTGCAAACCATCTCTAAAATCACGTGAAACCATGTATTTGACCTGTACTATGTGCAGGGCTTTGACAAAGTCTGAACTCTAAAAACATGAAGGAAATTATTTTGTTTAAGTTTTTGAAACACCATTTCCAATAAAAAGTTTCCTTAGCTTGATGCAGCATAAACAATCTGTAGCATCTCCACAAGAAACTATGAAAAACCCTAGCCCAGTTTATTTTTAATAAAAGGAGGACTATACTATATAATAACTCTTCCTGCCACATCCACTGAATCTGCTGAAATAAAGATTGATGCCTGGATATTTGTAGAGACTTCTACCAGAGAAGGTAATATTTCTTTTTCCCTTTCTTTCCTTTTTTCTAAAATATATTTCCCTGTTATTTTGAAGTAACTTGAAGTAACAGGCATCATGTCCCTATTACCCAGCAATCTGCATGTTTTGTTTCCAAGACAAGTGGCAGAAAACTCAATGAGAGTCATGAGAGCTCCGTGTCACAAGTTAAAAGATATTTGGAAATAAATGGTTTTGGAAGAGAAACACGTTTAAGACTGACCTTCTTCTGGTGACTGCTCTACACAGGCACCCAAAACAGGCTTTCGCTTTGCTCATTGATATGAAAACCAATGTTGTTGGGATTGTGAGGGGTTAAAAGGCAAGAGACATCTAAAATCCCCTGTGAATTTTTCCCAACATGTTGACCAAGGGCCACTCGGGAGAACCAGCCAAAGCAGCACTTTGTTGCTTTTCAGAACAAGGTGTCACAGAGGTGAAGAACATGTGGAGTGGTCGGAAGCCTTCAGATCCCTCATCCCTTTAAAGGACTCCCAGCTGGAGACCTGGGGCCCTCCACACCAGAAGGACATTGAGCTGTTGGAACCATTCTGAGATTCCACAACTCCCCACACTCAGATTCCCATCACACACAGCCCAATACCTCAAACCTCGTCTGCTTTAATTAACACCAATAAAAGATCCATCTAATGAACCATTTCCCAGCCACTGTAAACAGTAATTAAACACCTTAAACTATAAAAAAAGGAACGTTCCCTGCAAAACATACTTTGATCATCCATAAGTGCTCTCAGCTCAGATGATTATGGTATTTACAAGAGTTAAGTGCTCTGTTGTACTGGCAGGAAAGTGGTGCAGCTGGACTTGTCCACAGTCAGTGGTGTTCTAACACAGGATCCTCCCATCCTCCTCTGCATTATATCCAGATATCTACACACCAGGATGGTCAGGGCAGCTATCCAGCTAAAAGTTGTATTTTGGTAGCACAGCTGTATTTTATATCATAAAATAGATAATCAGAGTACAATCACAGAATCAATAAGGTTGGAAAATAGCTTTAAGATCTTCAACCATCAGACAGCACCACCATGTTCTCCACTAAACGACATCCTCAAGCTTGAATCCTTCCAGGGATGGTGACTTCCCTGGACAGGCCCTTCCAATGATTTACAACCCTTTCCTTGACTTTTTTTCCCCCCCAAATATGCAGCCTGCCCCTGCCCTGTCCCAGCCTGAGGCTGTTCCCTCCCCTCCTGTCCCTGTTCCCTGGGAGCAGAACCCAACACACCCCCGGCTCCCCCCCCTCCTGGCAGGGACTTGCAGAGCCACAAGGTCCCCCCTGAGCCTCCTTTTCTCCAGGCTGAGCCCCCCCAGCTCCCTCAGCCACTCCTGCTGCTCCAGCCCCTTCCCCATCTCTGTTCCCTTCCCTGGACAACCCTTCCTTTCCCTGCACCCACTCTACACTTAAACTTCACCCAAAACCATTAACTTCTTTACTCCAAGTGAGTCTGTCTCAGTCATGTTTCATCCTATACCATTTTAAATAGAAAATATCTGCTGTTACACAATAATTTTAAGGAACAGTTGAATGGGGAGGAGCGGAGCCTCTTCAAAGCCACATTGCCAATAATCCTCTCTTCACATAAGTCACATCAGATGCTCATGGCAAAGCAGCAATGTATTCAAAGCAGCAGAGTAGTTGCATACCTACCTCCTTCAGAGGGTTTTTAGTGTGCCCCTGAGCTCCACTAAGTTTCGTAGCCTTGGCGGATGCTTATTGGAAAAATAGGAGGAGTGGCACTCTCCCAAATGCCTCCCACTTGTGGCATCAAAGTGAGATATCACTCACAGTAAATTTTACAGTATGAGGAATGAAACAGTTAGCAAAGTTGACATTTAAACCATCATCACTGGCTATGATTAAATACCTCAGAGATGAACAGAGTGGTTCACACCTCTCCAAGTTATTGTTCTAGGCTCTTATCAGACTCCGGACGCCACCGCATCCGCCGCCTTGCCACACACTTGAGATTTTCTTTGAATCTGAAATAGCTGGAAACCTCCTTAAGCTGAGATTCTGGAGAGTTTCTGATAATGTTACGCTAGCAGATTGACTGAAACCCCGGTGAACCTCTTGAACTGCAAATTCACCCTTAAAGGTTTAGGCAGATTAATAATACAAGAACGGCCAAACTGGCTCCTTGTTCCTCCTCCTCTGATCTCCCTCAGTAAGATGTAGGGAAATGAAACACTAAAGGAAATGGCAAATAACCTGCAAGAAACACAGAGGGCAGATGGGATCCCCTGCTTCCAAGAGTCTCTTCTGCAGCATAAAAGGGAAGTCTGGGGTATTCCTACAGAACCAGGAAAATGCGTGTTTTGACCATTCAACAATAGAAAAGCAAGTCAAGCTGCCTGACTTCCCTCCTCAAACACACAGGAAGCACCCAACAGCTCCTCTGTAGTCTCTCAGATTCAGGTTCCCATCCCTATCAACAAACACATGATTCCCACAGTCCATGGAGGAGAAGCAGACCATGTGCACACACTGTCTCCTGCAGGAGATGGGAGCTCAGGATCCTCTGTCAAGCTCCAGCAGCGCCAGCCTGGAAGAGCAGAGCCCCATACCAAGGGGGTGGCTGTACCCAGATCATCCACATCTTGGAATATCCCATCCAAGGATGGCAGTGTCAGGTAACAGCAGCTCAGCTGAGCTTTTAAGTGGAAAACCTCAACTTCTCATGGCATCCTCAAATCCCAAGGTGCATGTAAATATTAGGATTACTGGCATCTCCTGGGATCTGTGCTCACTCTTCAGGTGGCAAATTTAACTTCCTTTTCACACACACACTCACTAGTCCATAGCAGTGTGATGGTGTTCATCACTCCATGCTCAGCAGGACATGATTTTCCAACCACATACTGGAATATAAAATACGTTATACAACAGCCTTTTTACTAAACTCCTCCAGTTCCCACTGTATTCCCCACCCCAGCACATGTGCAGCCCAGATAACCCCTGCCCCATGCTGACCAGGCAGGGAGCTGGGAAAACCAGGGCAGTTTTCCTGAGGGGATGGGGAATTCCTGAAAGACTTTGGATTTTTGCAACACTCGGAATATCTGCTCCCTGCTGCCATCCCAACTGCCATGTCAACATCAGCATAATTCCAAAGTATCTCGTGCTGCAGACATTCAGCAGAGGAAAACACATGGGTTGTGTTACTGCTCAAGGCAGTCACGAGTGAGATCCTCTGCTCACCAAGAGCATCATTTACTCCTCCAGCTCAGGAATAAGACAAAGCTTCTGAAAACAGTCACCCCAGTGTGGGAACACCAGAGCTGACAGTGGAATAACAAAAAAAAGAATTCTGAAGCTCCAAAGCTGCCAAAGACACTCAGCAGTAAAACACCAGTGAGAACGTGAGTATTTCCTTAGGACATGAACAAAAGGAGTTAAACATTTGCAGTATTTCTGGTAGGAACGTCGGAGAAACCTTAATCAAAACTAATCCTTAGATTTGTATATACTGAAAGAAAAACTACAACAGTTGATGCAGTACTGAGTGTGCATATACATATATATATATATTTCAAGACCCTGGTTTAAGTTAGCCAGTTACCAGCACTGCAAAATGCTTAGAAGTAACTGTAGTCACCATTCAGTAAATTAAAAATTCCACAATCATATTCAGCTGAAATATCACAATTATGTATGTGAGATTTTATGTATATATACACATAAAATAACAGACTGGTTTGGGTCAGGAGGGACATTAAAGCCCATCTGGTCCCACCCTGTGCCATGGGCAGGGACACTTTCCACTAGCCCAGGCTGCTCCAAGCCCCGTCCAACCTGGCCTTGGACACTTCCAGGGATGAGACAATCATAACACAGACTTAAAAAGCCTAAAGGATAAAGATTCCTCCCCTCCAAACAGAAACCACCACACTGTGACGTGTCTGGACTTTTAAACCCCGTCAGCTTCCCAAGGAGCAGCATAACCTCAGGTTATTACAATTAGTTTCATCTCATTAATAGATCAATTTCTTTCAAGCATAGTGAAACTGGATTTTACTTTGTTGCTTCTCCTTTTAGGCTCCATTATAGTCTGTGTTCTTAAGTTTTAAGGAGAGCCATCACCGAATAGGTTGTAATCTCAGGTGATTAATTGCCCAGCATTTTACAAGCTGTAAAATAGAGCTGAGATCCCCACAAAGCGATTATGCCATTAACCAGACGCTCTTATCAGCCTTTTCTACAACTACCAGGTTTGTCTGACAGATTGCAAGTCTTAAGTATTTATATATTTCAAAGGTTTACTTATTTTTGTTGTTAAAAACCCCTAAAATCTATATTGATTGTTACATGTAATTCCACACAAGAAGTCCCAAGCACTGTGGAGCAGAATACCAATATTTATTACCAGACTTGTGCTCATTATGGTTCTCTCTGACAGGGGTCCATTAAAATCAATTTTTATGTTTCTTATGTTTTTTTTTCCCCACCCAATGTTCTTACCATGGTGTTTATTAGCCAGTTAGGAGAAACACCAGGCACTGCTTTGTTTTTATTTTATTCTGTCGAAAATAATGAGGCCAGATTTAACAACTATTCACTAGCAATGAGTAGAAGAGATTAAATGTTATACTTCAGCACAAACATTTACAGATGGCCTTAAAATTTTTAGAACTTTATCAGTGCTAAAGACAAAAGGAAGTCCCACCTTTCTTTTCATATTTAAATTCTTCAAGTAATCATAAAAATGTATTATTCTTGCCTTTAACTTCTGAATTACTCTTGAGTAACAGTCTCTCTAATACAACAATCTTTACACCTAAATCATGCAATGTGAAATTAAGTGATAGCAAGATGCCATTAATGCCTCAAAATGAAGTCAGCTCACCACAGAGAACACTGAAGATCAAGAAGAACAGATAAAAATTAAAAAATTAGGAAACGTATCCAGACTGTCCAACTTCTGCTTGAAGAACAAGATCATGAGAACCTTCAACCAAACCAACCAACACGGCCACGTTACAGGTGACCAAACAGCAGTTGTGGTAAATAAAGAGAGCAACCATCCCTAAGAATGGCTCTGAGAGCCCACAGACCTCCCTCCTGCTGTTCTTCCACACACTCATTGAGGTTTCCCCCTCTCAAGGATGAAGATCCTCATCTGCTTGGTGGTTCTCCAGCTCTGCAGCAAAGGCAAGTTTCAGCCTTATCTTAAATACACTTTATCTCCTTTCCTCACCAGCAGGAATCCAGCACTGAAATCAGTACAGAAGAAACCAAAGCACTTATTTCCGTAGAGTTGGTAAAACTGTCATAATCTAGAGGCTCGAGGGTTTTTGTATCACAGACAAAAACATATTTCAACCAGAACATGCATTATGCTTTATATTCCTGATTAATTTTACACACACTTCAGTTACAAGGAGAATAAAACAGGAAAATAGAAAAGGAGACTACAAATCAGTGGAGAATTTCAGAAGCAAAAACAGGGGGGAAAGGACAACACTGAGAGAAGGAAGCCAAACCTGTTTGAGTCTTGTCAGTAAGAGCACTGATGTAACAGACTGTGGGAAAACTGCAAATTTATTACCAAAAACCAATTGAAGAGACCAGACTTAAAGAAGCAGTATTGGTGAATGTGATGGGTTGTTTTTTGTAGGCCTTCCTTGGTAACCAGGGTCAAGATCTAGGAAGTATTCCATCCCATCTCTTTACGTAATCAGGTGTATATAAACCGAAGGAGGAGGTGTTCTTTTTCTCTTTTGTTTTCTTTTCCTTCTCGGGCTCGCACGCTGACGAGCTCTCAGTGTTTAGGCCTGGCTTATCTGTGTTCAGCGAGGCCTGCTCTGGGGGTTGTTTTGCCTGGGCCGGCGGCGAAGGTTAAGAATCTGCCTTTCTAAGGAAAGTATTGAATTTACTATTGCATTTGTTACTTACTAATTTCTGAATTTAGATCGTATATATATTTGTTTTGTCTTATTTTTTCCCTATTTTGTCTCCCTCTCCCCTTTCCCTTCCCCTTGTCCCTTACTGGGGAGGTTTGGGGGGTCCCTGTCTCGTTGTGCCTAGTATATAAATTTAATATATGTAAATATATATATATAACTTCAATTTTCTCTTGCTGCTTTTTGCCGTTTCGGGAGAGGGAGGGGGGAATCCTTCTTGTGAGGTTTGGCTGTTGGCAGAGAGCCAACCCGAACTTTCACAGTAACTTCGAGGAATTTGGCAATGAGATTTGGAATCTGTTTTTTTTCGTCATCTAATTCTGAAAGAATTCAATGTTCCTTCTAAAAATGCCACTGAGCATTTCCTCACGAGCAAGGAAAAAGCAAAGACCTGAGCAGGACAGATGGACTCCAGCAGACTGAACAGCACTTACATTAAACACTGAAATGCACCAGTGCCTCCCCAACCAGGCCCAGATTTGAGACATCACCTCCACTGCCATGAGGCATCTGTTTGGAATTCCAAAGGCATCACAGCTCTGGAAAACCAACTAAAGCTCTCACAGGTACTACACAGTAATTAAAACAATCACCCAGTTTGGGTTCTACCTGTTGGGACACAGATATATTGTGTGTATATATACATTTAAACAGATGCATTTTGTCTGCAAGATTTGTGAAGTCTGTAAGGAGGTTTTACTCCTACACAGGCCAAAAATTGAGGGGTGGGGGGAGGGCAGGATGTCCCCTCAAAACCTACATTAAAAATGCTGAAAATTTAGAACATTTCTTTGCTGATATTTTTTATGCAACAGGGAAATTATTGCATTTTGGAGCCACAATTCCTTAAAGGCACTGGAGGCTCCTCCTGCCTCTCACAGGAGCCAGCAGTGAGCTCCCAGAAGGACTGGGAAAAACAAGTGTGCAGAGCTGTGTCTCAGATCCTCTGGGCAATCTCCTTCCTCTACCGAACACATAAACACAGGATCAATAGGACATGAACTCACCCACTTGGCAGCACGCTCATTTTGGGAAGTTTTATTTCATGTAAGCCTGTTTCACACCCAGAGATCTCGATCTTTCCCACGGGGCTGAGCAGAACCACGTGTTTCTCCTTGCATTGAGATTCTCCAGGTTTGGAATTCACCTGTTCAAAAAAACAAAACCCTCTTTAATTGCATCTATTTTCACCAAGGAACAGAGATCCTAAGGTACTGAGTAGTTTTCAAAAGTAATTTTAAAAAAGCAAGAAAAGAGTGAATTTCAAGTTTCCTAAACCATGGCTTTATTTTCAAAACTCCAACTTGAAGTCATCCATCCTAAGAAGTCACAATCTAAATCAAAGTTTCAAAAAACATGGTAGCTAGTAGAAGAGTGATCTTCATAAAAATCTGAAACAGCAGCAGTTTCATGGCTGGTTTATCAGCTAAAATCTGATGTGTTCTGACACTTATTTAAAACAGGATTGTTGTGACAACAGAGTACAGTCAGTGGTTTAGAGCAGCAGTGTTATGCAAATACCGGCTGGAACACAAATAGAATATGTCTGCTGGAAAAATATATGAAAAAATCAATCATTCCTTAACAGAAGAAACATTTTTTTATTCCCATTGTTACCAGTCTGGTTTTACAATTACTGATAGGATGTAGTTGGAAACAGCTGCCAAGTATTTCTCAAATTGGACAAGACCAACAATAACATACTTGTCAAATTCGTCTTGGCTGAAAAAACCCACCCCAGTGTGACTCAGTAAATGTTTGAGCTGTGTTCACAATTTGGTCTCTACAATCACTGCAGGAGGACAGGACAGGACACCACAACCATGTCCAGTGCAGTCACCCGGACACCAAACCCCATCTGGACCCAGCACGATGTGAAACTGGACAGAAAAAGAACCACCAAGAAACTGTAAGGCAGCTGAACCAGCAAACAGAGAGTTACAAACTCAAGGACTGGTCTAGGCGGAAGGGACCTTCAAGACCATCTATTTCTAAACCTCCCACCAGCCCAGGTTGCTCCAAGCCCCGTCCAACCTGGCCTTGGACACTCCCAGGGATGGGGCAGCCACAGCTTCTCTGGGCACCCTGTGCCAGGGCCTGCCCACCCTCACAGGAGAGAATTCCCTCCCAATATCTCATCTCACCTTGCCTTCCTACAGCTTGAAGCCATTCCCCCTTGTCCATCACTCCAGACCTTGCACTTGGCCTGTTGAACTTCATGGGGTTTCCAGAGAAGCTGTGGCTGCCCCTGGATCCCTGGAAGTGTCCAAGGCCAGGTTGGACAGGGCTTGGAGCAACGTGGGCTGGTGGGAGGTGTCCCTGCCCATGGCAGGGGGTGGCACTGGATGGGCTTTGAGGTCCCCTCCAACCCAAACTACTCTGTGATTCTAGGAATGACAGACTCAGGGTGCAGCAGGAGCCAGGACAGCCTATGCATGATGACTTACAGCTGCCCACTGCTCACAGCTGGACAACAATTAGTTGTTTTCAAAATAAGAGGATAATTTCAAATCCCATTATTAAGTGCTGTGGAATGAAGTCACATCTGTGAGCAATATAATCAATGTGGGGACAGCAGAAAAAACTTAAAGTAGACAGTTTTGTCTACTAGGGCAAGAGTAAACTTAAACCTCCAGATTTTGGGAAGCTCTGATGCAATTCCTCAGTCACAGACATGCAGTGACCAGGACAAATCTACTCAGTTTGAAGTCCCATGTCAGGAACTGCAGGTTCCCTGTGGTTTATTTAGTTTGACTGCAATCTAAATCAACTTTTTGCTAAATAACCAAATGTTTGCTGGTGTTGCAAAGTAGCTCTCCTTTTCAACTAACCTTTTCCTTGTTCCTTCTCCCTCCTCGAGGACGTGAACTTTTTGGAGCAGCACCTCATTGCAGAAGTCAGCAAACAAGCAGTAAAAGTTTGCATATGTGGAAAACCCGTACACATTCTTCATGTTTATTGGTGTGACAGCCCTGAACTAGATTCACTGAACCTTACACCACGTGCTCCATGAATATAACAGCTCTGGGATCAGAGGAAAGCTTTTCCACCAGAACAAAACACAGGACGCAGCAAGCACCAGAAAACCATAAATAACACTACGAGTTCTCACCAAGTTGAACTAAGCTTTATAGATGAAACCTTGAGTGACTACAACTCATATTTTCAGTCTTGTTTATCATATTCATCAGGCAGCACTATTTAAAGGTTTATTTTTATAAAGGAATAAAGCTGCATGACATATATCACCATCCATATGCAGTTGGGTTGGGCGCCTCCAGGATGAAGGTCACTGTATGGATGTACAATGCACTCCTCTATCCAGATACTCATTTCACTACTTATATTGGATATTAGGAAAAATTTCTTCACTGAAAGTGTTGTTAAGATTTGGAAGAGGCTGCCCAGGACAGTGGTGGAGCCCCCACCCTGGAAATGTTCAGAAAACATGTGGGTGTGGCACTTGAGGACATGGATAGTGGTGAACATGGTGATGATGCTGGTTGATGGTTGGACTCAATGACCTTAAAGGTCTTTTCCAACATAAATGGTTCTGTTCTATGACTCACCTACAGCTACTGAGATGAGATAAAGGCAACAATACACTCCTGCAGTCAGGGCTAGTTTAGAACAGAGTGAAATTTTACTCAAGATTTAAAATGCAACACTTTTCAGCTGCAAATAAACAGTCTTTAAACTTGATCAGCTGAAACTGCAAATGCTGAGACACCATTTACTGCAGACTGGTGGGCTATGAAAATCTGCCCCTGCCCACATCCTTCCATTACAGCCACAGCTTGCTCAACACCATCTTCCCACTGCTAATGAGAGGCAAAACTGTAATAATTCCAAATGAACTGCTTTATGCCTTTTTTCTCCAGCTTATGTAAATGAATGTTGTTACCCCACCCCTCGAAGTGTCCAAGGCCAGGTTGGAGCAACCTGGGCTAGTGGAAGGTATCCCTGCTCATGGCAGGGGATGGCACTGGATGGGCTTTAAGGTCCCTTCCAACCCAGACCAGCCTGTGATTCTGTGAATAATTCGAAGAATTCTGACCAGGTACTGCATGAAGTCCACTACACCTTCACTCTTCCTATTCCACTGTAATGCCTATAAATCTGTGCCAAAATTGCCTATATTTTCAACATTAATTAGGTAGGAGAAAGAATAGGAGTTTTAGAGAGGAAACACCTCCTGCCAACCTCTGGAGTCTTCTCACAGAAATCAAAGGGTAGGTGCAGTGTATGCAAATCAATCTCCCTGCTGCTAAACACTGACAGAAACTGCTAAGTACTCTACAGAAAACTGGAAGACTGTCGTTAGCCCACGGAATTAAGTCCTTTTTGTCATTAATAACCAACGAGTATCAAAAGGTTTTCACAGTGGAAGATTTATCTGTAAGGACGCGAGCATGATTTATGAGTTAATGTCCTGCACAGTGGAGCCTCATGTTCCAGACATGCTCCATGCCTTTGCCTCGGTGGGACCCGCTCCTCTGAAAGGCCTAAACCACACACCACCTGCCCTGAACACCACCAGGAAAGGCAGATGTGCTGCTCAAATGCTTTCCTTGGGTCCCCATGCCAAGGATACAAAACAGCAGCAAGTCTGACCTCCTAAACAAGTGCTGTCACAGAAAAGAAACACCAGTCCTGAACTCTCTAAGTGTCTTTCATGTGAGTATCACCATGTCCTCAAACCTGCTTGTTATTATTCAAGTTTGGAATTAAAATCCAATGAAAGCTTGAAATAGCAGATTTAAATTTAAGGTGAAACCTTGCCAGGTTTGGGCAATTTCCTACTTAGTTTCAGTCATCCTTCCTGATGCACTTAAATCCTTCGCCTAACAAAATCCTCATCAAATCACATCAGTTGTATTTGTCAAGGCAAAACACAAGCAGGGACCATCATAAAACACTGTTTAAAATATGTTTTAGTTAGTAAAAGCTTCTCTCACCCCACCTAGAGCTGCTGAGAGGTGACCAACGAGGCACATGCGAGTGGGCCACCCATCCAAGGTTATCATGGAATTATAGTTCTCCCTCCATCTCCTCAATAGTTTAAAACTTCCTGTATTTGTTTTACTGGTTTCTGCCTGTTTATTTAAAAGGAAACAATCCATTGTACGTTAAGAATATGGGAGAAGATATTAATAGTAAAGGTAATGTATTTGTGCACATATACAGCAGGGTGGAGGGTCATTTTCCAACATTATGCAGCCAATCTTAGATGAAAATCTTAGTGTTTTAAGAGAAAGATTTAAGGACTAGGAATAAACACAGGATCCATGCAATCAGAACAATCTAACAATCTACTCCTGTTAATATCTTGATTAATCATCTGTATTTTCACCTTCCAAATGCTACTGTTTCAAGAGACCAAAGAATTTATGTACTACAAATAACTTCACTGCAGGGAGGAAAGAAGGGAGGAGTTATATGCATGTTTCATACCCAAAAACAGTTTAATATTCAGAAATATTAGTTATTGTTTGCTATACTGGAATCAAAGGTACAGAGAATAAGAAACACTTAATTCTCAGTCCTTTTGCTCATCATGAAATGTTTGGTTTCTGTCCAAGGTAAAATATAAACTTCTCTCAAAGCTGCTTCCTT
>VXBX01003460.1:12326-32290 GCA_013400415.1 Scytalopus superciliaris | reverse complement strand
TTTTTTTTTTTTTTTTATGTAGCATATATTCATATTTTCTATTGTAACCTTAAAAAACATGACCTTAAAGAATATTTTTCCTTAGGATGATCCTTATTCTTTGCTATTCAGAGCTTACTATGTTTCTCAACAAGTCTGTTTACTGCAAACGACCCATGCAGATGCAGCTGTAGCAGTTTTTGTTACCCAAATTAACTCTTATGATGTGCAGCCAAATCTAAAAAAAAAAAAAAATAGTTTGAAGGCCACTTTAATCTAATACACAGAAAATGCAGCAGCTAGAGAATAATGTCTTATTATAGGCTATTTTAGCCCTATATTTTTACCAGTCTGAGAAACTGTCTAGTTATGTGATTTTACATGAAAATAATGCAAACTAGACTGTCTGTTCCAAAGTTGTAGTTCATTTATGAAAGAATGACAAAGACTGTATTATACAAACAATCTGTTTGAAAATTAGAGAAAAATGAGAAGCTGATCCACTGAATATCAAGCCTATTTAAGTGAAGTTTTAATTACATCTCCAATAACTTGTTCCAAGCAGTATTACAGGACACAAAGTTCAAGTTTCTGGAACATGAAGGAACTTCTTCCTTGGTTTGTAAAATACTAGTTCACAAAGATGCAGCTCTTTTAGAATTATTCCAATAACAAGTGACAGACTAACTGAAAATCCAAAATTTTAAGGTAATTTTGATGAAAGTTAAAACAAAGAAAGGCCTCACTGTTCTGAGAGAAGGAAGGAAGGAAAGTCATAGAATGAAGACAATGGCATTCAAAATCAGTCCTCAGCAAAGTCAGAGGAAAAGAAAATGAGGTTCTGATAAAATATAGCCAAATCAACTTTAACATCCATACAGATATTGAACAAACTATGCCATTTATTATACATTTTTAAAAGTAAAGAGAAAAAGATACAAAAATATTTTATCAAGAATGAAATGTGTCAAAGAAGAAACTCTTGAGTCATACAGAGATGGAAGTCCTATTTCTTTAAAAACAGCCATAAAAGTTATTCATCAATGTCTTGTCATCAGACTGGTAGAGCATTTCAACTAAAATCCTATAGAGCATGTCTTGAGATTGTTTTATTCAATATTTTGTCTAACAAGCTGAATGATGGAGTAGAGAAAAGGCTTATAAAATTTGTGGATGACATCAGACTGCTAGAGGTGAAAGCAATCAGAAGCAAAGATCAACATTCAGAGTTGTAAATTTGGATCACGGTTGATAACAATTATGAATTTTATAAATTTTAAAATAGAAAAGAAAAAGAAGTGAACATTACTTCACTGAGGTGGAGAAAAATACAGTTTAAATAGGTGATAACCCAATATATAAATATTTGTGAAAAAGACCAAGAGGCTATCAAATATCAAAATCTATTTGGGAATCAGAAGTCTAAGGTTATGGCAAAATCAGAAAATCTGGGATTTGTTAGGAAGAGTGCTGTATGTATGAACTAGAAGGCAATTTTATTTCCTTTGTTTTTTGTTTTTTGGTTTTTTGAGCTTATTATAATACATTTGCTTCTGGGCACTAAGATAATAATTTTCAAATCTCAAATAATATTAAAAAAAATGTAGACAAGTTGGAAAAAATCCAGAGGAGGGCACTAACAGTGCACGAAAATTAAAAATGAGCCCTCAGCTATGGATAAAGTTAGGATGCAGTCTAGGAACTGGAAGGCTAAATACATAGTGGAAAGACAAACGGAATGGGATTAGATAACAATCTCAGCATGTAACAGGTAGTTAGAAAACAGCCTACTGATTTGTGATGCTTCATAACCAATTGGATAGGACTAGTAGAAAGCATCCAGTTTACACTCTTCCCTTTATCCCTATAAATCAAGCTTGTGACTTTGTTTGAGTGATATCATGAGGGAAAGATACTTGCTCATGTATTTCCAGTTTTAGTATGAAATAGCTCCCTACAGGTTCTTATCAACACCTTCAATTACAGTGACAGCATATCCAGCTTCTCATTCATCCTTCATTAAAGGCTAGAAGGTATTTACTAGAATGAATAAAAATGTTTAAAGAAAACTAATTACTTTGTTTAGCTCTGGCTCCTAACATTAGAAATATCTGATATATCTAATACAAGACCTCTTTTAATCTGAAAGCTTCTTAAAGAAAAAAAAATCAGAAAACTATTGATAGAGAAATTCTCTCCTTGTTTTATAGAGGAAAATATGTAAATTCTGAAATGCTTCATTTGCTCTTAGGCACAAATTGCTCTCTGAAGATTGTTCTCTCACATATGTTTCTTTCCCTATTTCTGCTTTCTTTGAGGAAAAGATTTTGATATTCATCGACACCCTTTGCATCAGCTAAGTGTGCTCAATGCAGTGATAAAGGGTAGAACCCTAGCACTCTCATTCTGTAAGAAAACAAGCAGTCATGAGACCGTCTGTACCATGTTATGCCAAACCTGTGCGTAGTAACTCCTACAGGACATACTGTAAATCACAGTCTACACTCATTTTCTTTCCTGTCTAATGCACATGATTACTGAGCTCTAAGTTCTGGAAAGAAAGTTAGTAAAAAACCAAAATGCTAGTTCCCAAAAGTTTTTCTGAGAGTTTTCAACTTTCTTGCTAAAATAGCCAACTTACATTTTCTTCACTGTCAGAGGTCAAGAATCAATTCACAGAATGAAATGTTTATGTGCTGCAGAAGAATACTTTGACTAGTGTTAAATTCTGAAGATGGTAAATAAATAATTATATGGAAGAAAAAAAAATTAAAGGTATGTGTATTTTTCAACATCTTCAGCACTAACTCAACCTAAAGATCCTAATGCTGACATTCACCATTATGGCTAGGCTTCACGAACGGAGATTTGGGAAGGGCTCTACCCACGCTTGCTGCAAGTGCACTGACTTCAAGCCTGCGCAGTGGATTTTTTAGGTGAGGAATAGTGTGTGTGGAAATGGCCCTTTACTCCTAACGTTCATCTGCCAGGGCCTAGTGAGCTCGGACAGTGACAGCAAAGTCCTCAGGACATAGGTTTAGTTAGAGTATCCTTCTCATAGATGGATGGCCTTACAGTGCTAAGCGAGCTCCATCTGCCCAGGTTTGGAGTTAGAGTTGTCCTTCTCCTAGGATGGTTGCCAGGAGGCTGGCGAGCCCATCCTGCCCGTGGACACACTTTGCCTGACCCTTCAGTTGAGACCTGACTAGCATGGGAGACCCTACCAGAGGCACACACCACTGCCAGCATAGCTTGCAACCTCATAGTGGCACGGAAGCTTTTCCCCTGTGACAAGAGGGGTGTCCATGGAGAAGAATGCTGACATTAACTGAATAAATAAAATATAATCATTTTGTACCAGAAAAAAATATAATTTCTGTTTATTTTTTTTTCATTAAAAATTATTACAGCACATTATCTCTTATTNCATATATATACACTGATAGAATACCAAAAATAAGGTAACAAAGTTGAAACTTCATATTTCTCCAGTCAGTAAAATCAGGGAAAGCTTGACTTACAACAAAAAACTTGCAATACATCTCTACCAACAGAAGTTTTCTCTAAAATGGGAGACCCTTCACAGGAGTTTGGAGTGCTAAAGCTCTAGCTTTTACCTTAAGCCAAACTAATGCACCTAAAACAGAAAAATGATGTTCCTACAAATCCACAGTTGTAAACAGAACTGCAGATCTTAATGACAGAGGGTTTTAAATATGAATTTGTTCTGACTTATTCCAGTGGCCAGCTTCTTCTCCAGACAAAGAATCATGGAACCATTAAAGTTGGAAAAGACGTCTAAGGTCATCTAGTCAGACCGTTAACCTGACACTGTCATGTTCACTAAATCAAGTCCCCAAGTGCCACATCCACATAACGTTTGAACACCTCTAGGAATGGTGACTCCAACACTTCCCCAGGCAGTCTGTTTCAATGCCTGACCACACTACTAGTGAAGATGTTTTTCTAATATCTAATCCATACCACCTCTGGTACAACTTGAGGTTATTTCCTCTCATCCTGTCACCTGTTACCTAGGANGGTTTGGAGTTAGAGTTGTCCTTCTCCTAGGATGGTTGCCAGGAGGCTGGCGAGCCCATCCTGCCCGTGGACACACTTTGCCTGACCCTTCAGTTGAGACCTGACTAGCATGGGAGACCCTACCAGAGGCACACACCACTGCCAGCATAGCTTGCAACCTCATAGTGGCACGGAAGCTTTTCCCCTGTGACAAGAGGGGTGTCCATGGAGAAGAATGCTGACATTAACTGAATAAATAAAATATAATCATTTTGTACCAGAAAAAAATATAATTTCTGTTTATTTTTTTTTTCATTAAAAATTATTACAGCACATTATCTCTTATTTTCTAATTCAAATGAAAAGCCAGGGCTTAGTAGTAGTCCGAATGTATTCCATCAGATAATTTATTTGAATAAATAATATAAATTGAAGGCTTGCAAAATATTGGTAGTTAATGAAGATTTATTAATAAATACTCAATTATGTAGTTCTGAATAATTTAACAGAAATGACAAAAGATTTCTTAGTGACAGTTATATGTGCAAGTAAAAAGTAGGCCTTAGTGAAAAGTAGCAAAAAGTATTACNGTCATCTAGTCAGACCGTTAACCTGACACTGTCATGTTCACTAAATCAAGTCCCCAAGTGCCACATCCACATAACGTTTGAACACCTCTAGGAATGGTGACTCCAACACTTCCCCAGGCAGTCTGTTTCAATGCCTGACCACACTACTAGTGAAGATGTTTTTCTAATATCTAATCCATACCACCTCTGGTACAACTTGAGGTTATTTCCTCTCATCCTGTCACCTGTTACCTAGGAGAAGAGTCCAAACTCCTCCTGCTACAATCTCCTTTCATGTAGAGAGTGATAAAGTACCCCCTTGAACCTCCTTTTCTCCAAGCTAAAAAACCTGAGCTCCCTCAGCTGCTTCTCATAAGACTTGTGCTCCAGACCCTTCACCAGGTTCACTGCCTTTCTCTTGACATGCTCCAGCACCTCAATGTCTTTCTCGTAGTGAAGAGCCCAGAGCTGGACACAGTACTCAAGGTGCAGCCTCACCAGTACTGAGTATAAGGGAAGAATCACTTTCCTAGTCCTGCTGGACACGTTATTTCTGATACAGGACAGGATGCCATTGCCCTTCATGGCCACCTGGGGACACTGCTGCTCATGTTCAGTGTTGACCAGCACTTTTCCACTGGGCAGTTTTCTAGCCACTCTTCCCCCAGCCCCCGGGGCTGCACAGGGTTGTTGAGACCCAAGTGCAGGACACTGCACTTGGCCTTATTGAAGCTCCTAAAACCAGTGTCTACCTGCCTATCTAGATTGTTCAAATTACTCTGTAGATCCTTCCTACCCTCAAGACTTAACCTAGTGTCATCTGCAAACTTGCAATAAAGATATTAAATGGAACTGAGAGTAGGCATAAATCTAATGGGATTTTCACTCACCTTTTCCAAATATCATTTTCACCTTAAGTAATATAAGGAAAATATATCAGATATAAATTGTGTTTATTTTGAATGTGACACATTACACTGTTTTACCAAGTTTAATTATGAAAATTCTCTACAAACAAGTAGACTGAAGCAAAGATATTATAAACAAATATATTCTAAACAGTACATATTTCTAAACCAAAAATTAGCCAGAAAAGTTAGGTATGTATGATATTCAAGACAACCATTAAAAGTTCTTTTTCAAACTTCAGGGACAAGAAAACAGTTGAATTCAGAATTATTTCAGCTTTTGAATCTAAAAAGTAATATAAACTAATTTCAAGATAGATGCTGCATAAAACACATAAGTGCATCTATATACATACTGCATAGTAAACATCACCATTTTGTGTCCTGATAATCTGAATCAATGTCCTCATGTTTTAGAATCTAGGATATTGAGAAATTACAGATCTAATACAAATTTTCAAAATTTTAATTTACTGATTCCAATTTAATTCTTAACTTTCATTATATCACTTTTATATTTTCTCACATATTTTCATTCATGTATTGACACTTGAGTTTGATGATAATACACTCCATTATAGTTGTGTCAATGTGTCTTGATAGAGCCTGTGTGGCAAGAAATGCCACACAAGAAGTGGCAAGTAAAGGGATCTAGCAATAAGACTGTGCCTGTTTTTGCTCTTTCTTGGTTACTGTTAAACCATCTAAACTTTGATCACTAGAATGGACAGTCAACAATCCAACATGTTCTCGTGCATTCAGAAAATCTGTTTTGGAGGTTACTGTGTGTGACAAGCATTGGTATGAGTTTCTTTTGTGATATATGATCCCAGTGTCCTGGAAATTTCTCAGTGAGGTTTAGATTATAGAATGATACAGCTTCTCTGAGAAAACATGAAAAGAAGGTTGTATTTCTTTCAAGAATTTCTGTTACTTCTATTGTCATTTTTGTGAAATCAATTTAAAAAAGAAAGCAAGATAAAGAATGTCCATGTTGGGCTGAAATAAACCCTCAAAAGAGAAAACAATCCAAGCTAGACATCAGCTTCTGAAAACACTAAATTAAACCCCTATTTTATTCAGTAAAACAGACTCTATTAAAAATAATGAAATCTTGAGAGGGCTATCTGCTCTCAATCTTCCTACTGAAAAAATGCAGAATGGCTTATTCATTAAGGACAAAAATTTGGTTAAGATGACATAAATTAGAATAGCCTTTGTACAAAGTCTTTTCGGGAGAGTGGGGTCAAGTTGTCCTTATAGTACACTATTACAGCACTAAAAACATACGAAAGATAATACATTCAGTAAACAGGTTAGAAATAACTGGCAAAGTGATGAATTCATCTGTCTATTAAATTCACAAAAATATAACACCCCCCCCAAATTCTATGATAAACTCTATTACAGACACATTTTTTTTTTAAAAGTGGAAAATGCTGTTTTAGTCTAGACAAAATTAATGTCAACAAACCTTTCTATATCAAAATTATATCATTAAAAATATACTTTACTCTTCTTTCCAAGTTTCATGACAGTAAAGAGGTCATTTTACGGCTTTGACCCTTTGAAGTGAAAATTACAGTCAGAATTGGTATTTAAGAAAAAAGTGCTTGGCAGAGTTCAAAATTTGTATTTAACTGAACACTTTTTGTATTATTATGTTGAAGCATCTGCTTAATTTAATGAGTCTTTCCCAAACCATCAACAAAGATAGAATAAGACACATTCTAATCTAGCATTTTAGGGCAATGCTCAATCTATAACCTGCTTTACTGGTGATGTATTTTAATGCTTGAAGAATCAATGCTTTTAATATAAGGTATTTCATCAAAGCCCATTTTTTCCCTTTCTTTGGCTCAAGACTCTCTGTGTTGAATGGTAACCAGGTGTTTCAAATGGGTGTTTTGAAATTGGATCTTATCTTCTTAAGGCAGAGATAGTATAGTACTGATTATTATAATTTTAAAGTTCAGGAAGGTACATAATCCCAATCTGCCTTTATTTTTCTTCCTGTGTTTCTTCACATCTCAAAATGTTGTGGGTTTGTTTTGTGGGGTTGTTTTCTTTTTTTTTCAGGAAACTAATTTGGAGCATAACTTCAAGTTGAAAGACCTGACCTGCTCATCTGTGTTCAGTACTACTTAGTTCAACAGACTTGAGTTAGATGACAGATCCCCAGCTTCTCCTGCCTGGGCCAGGAAAAACTTTATTATTATCAGCCTGTCTCATTGACAATTTTCAGAGGGCATCATGTCCCCTATACCACATAAAGGATGACAGTTTAGATGTCAAGCAATTGAAGTTTAAAGCAGAATGAAGCAGGTAATATCAAAAGATAAAACTTGTGTATTACTGTTGGAGGAGAGAAGAGAGATTAGCTGTGGAAAGCAGCACAGATCTGTGACTGCCTGCGCTCTGAGAACTGTTTGCTGTGTTTGTATGGACTCTTGGTATGTTAAGGACTGTTTGCAGTTTGAAATCTGTACAAAGTTTGAGAATTTTATTATTCTATATGTTTTCCCTTTATTTCACTGTGTGTCCCTGCTGGAAACTTTTATGTAACCTACCCCTGATTGGTCCCTGTCTGCAGCAGAGTAGCATTCCTTTATATGGTATCATCTGCCTCTCTGTTCCAGTTTTGAAATCTTGCCTTATATGGCTGGGTCTGCCCCAGACCCTTCCCAGAAACCTTCCCAGGGTGCTCCTGGGGTCAGGACCCAGCCCCCCAACCCTATTTAAGTTGTAGCGTTTTGAATAAAGCCTCTCTCTCCGTGCTCGTCTCGGCAGCACCAACCCCGCTCCCGGATGTGTGTCCCTTTCTTTCTGCCCTTCCCCGACCTACCCCGCAAAACTACGTATTACCATTTCTTGTTACTTAGAACAAGAATAAGAAAGCTGACAAACTCATGCTTTAAAATCCTTCATTGACACTTGACTCATCTCAATGTCACTTTCTACGGAATTAAAATAAGACAATGTAGTGGCTACAATGAAAATTAGTTAGCTATTACATCAGGAACTTAACTAATCCATGGACTAATGTATAAATATTTCCACTGACTGTCTTACAGCATGGATTATAAAACAACTGGCCATTGTAAGTATAGCTAGGATAAAAACTTTCACGATTAAAAGTTAAGTTGTTCACTAATACCTTTTTACCTGTTGTACTGATTTAGTGAATATATCTGTATCTATTTTTCAGTCAAATCAATGAAGTATCTTATTTTTGTGAGTATAATAGGGTGGTTTTTTTATTCCAGTTAACAGCATGGTAGAGCTTGTTTTCATTCATAAAATTAATCTAATTTTTATTGAAACAGTAAACACTGGTAGAACTAGAATTCTGAAAAATGCCTATCAATTTCACATTTATTTAATTTCATAATTTGATTTTTTTTTTTTAAATTTCTAAGGAAGCTGCATGATTTTTCGAGGTTTAATTTTATTTTCTCCCTTTAAAAACTTTAGAAAATATTCTAAATTTTCTTCTATTGCTTTTGGGTTGCAACACAGGTTGGAGCATCTACAGACCTTGAAATTCCAAAATCTTTATTCAGCATTACATGTGGATGTTTTGGGGGGAAATGAAAGATTTATACTTAAGATAGAAGTAAGGATAGTAAAGTATTTCCTTTCTGCATAATGATTTACAGAAGAAATCTGATAAAAAAATCTTTTACTGTAGTAAGACAAGATAAGGGAAAGCAAGCTGATTATAACCTTGGTACCTGATGTTAAAATACTTTTCATAAATGTTAGATCAAGACTGAAGCAGTAGACTATTGGAAGAGGCCACAGGAAAAAAAAAATCTCAAGAGAGATATGGTTAAAATAAGGATATATTCAGGGCATTTTTGCACTGTGGGCTTGACACAAAAGCCTCTGCAGTTCAAAGTCTAAATACCTCTGCTATGGTCTAAATAACACTGTATCACTAAAAGTGTGGTATGACCACCTTAAGATTATAGGCTAGAGATCTATATAGAATGAGACAAAAAGCATTTCCTTACTCATTTTTAAGAAGTGTAAGCACCTTGCAAAGTATTATGGGGGCAGTAGGGAGGGTTGTTTTGTGGTTTTGTTGTCTGGTTCATTTGTTCATTTGTTTGCTTTTTGTTCAAAAGGAAGATCTCACTGCTTTTCAGAAATCTGAAATACCAAATATTGAGACTGTACCACATTATGTAAAAATCTTGAGGAGAAAAGAAAAATAGAGTGGGAGTTGCAACTACTCCAAACTGCAAAATACAAATAAGTGTTTCTCTGTCCATTATAGGAAGATGGTGTCAGCTAACTGATAGGAATTCTGATGACAGGTATAAGGAAACATTAATATATAGTATTACTAATATTTTTATAGATTATTGACAGGGACAGTCTTGTGAAAAGAGATCTTGCATAACTCAGAATATTTAGATTCTATTCCTGGCTCTTCCAAATACTTCTTGCCTGACTTGCATTAAACATCTTAGGCTATAACTCCAACAGTCAGTCATGTATACTACATAAAACACATAAAATGTGAAATTATGCATGCCTTATACTGTGTTGCTAGACCAAGGCTTAGTTTCTTATATTCCCTGTGCCCTCATTTACAAAATATAGTCAAGAATACTTTCTACAAGGAAAAACTTGAGCTGTGTTCAGATATTTTGTAAGAGTGAAAATGTAGATGTAATACCTAGACAGATGTAATGAAATGTATAAATGATGTATCAGGGACTGAAATACAACCTTGTTACTGAGACTAGCTACAGCAGAGGTCTCTAACACTTGTAACAGTAGAAATCCATTTAGCATACCTTGTGCTAGTTTGTTTTGATCCCAGAAATAAATATGTTAATGTAGAAGAAATGAAGAAGCATTTCTTTATCAGCTGGTCCCATGAAAAAATAGAATTACCATTGCTAATAAATGGCCATAAGCCTTTCACTGTCTGTGCCTTAGTCTAACTGTGCAAGGTCCAAGTCCTGACCAGTTGTTACCAATTTATTATGGAAACTGACTGTGTGAGCTTGGTACCACGTGTCTCTGGTTATGATCTGCAGTTTAAGAACAGAGTAATAGAAAAGATTTGAAAATACGACACAGATCAAAAGCAGAGGCCCCAGAACCATAATGAGTTTCATGGTCATCAAGTACTAATCACTGATGAAGCTCAAACTCAAGAGATGGGAAGACAGCTCCTGCTATAAGGGAAGAAGCAGCTGCTAAGTAAGGGGGAAAACCCTTACTTAGGAAGAAACACAGCCAAAACTAAAGAACAAAGAGGGGGAAAGAAAAAAAAAAAAGAAAAAAAAACCAGCCAAGGAAGAGGATAAGACACCTAAAATACTTGGGCTTGGAAAAATAACTTCTGCCTTTCCTCCCAAGCCTTGTGTAGCATGTAACCCAGGGACAGAGGAGAGAAATTGTGCCTTCTGGAAACTTGAAGGACAAGATCCAGAATTGCCAAATGGGAAAATTAAAAAAATCGTTTTTCTTTGGGGCTCTCCCCTTAAAGGACTCTTGAGCCTCTCCACCTTGATGTCAGTAACTGAAGCCATTAAGAGCTGTACCAGCCAATAATAGCAGAGCAATATAAAGTTTGTGGTACAGTGAGAGGGCTAACAGCCTATGCAGGCTATGATTATTGAAGAGTGATTGCTTTGAACATGTACTGATATTGATTGATAATGTATGATAATGGATTGAATTATCCATTAGTATTTTGTTTGAATGAATTTCAGCCTAGTAAACTTTTGTCTTGGAGCTTAAAATGTGCCCTATTTATCAGTCTTCTAAACATGCCCATCATAGTGTTTTCTAAATCACTAAGTATATCTACATATTTCTGATACTGGAAATGTGGATAACATAAAAGATTTTTTTTGTTTAAATATCCACTTTTAAATTTATGTTGGCAAAAATACATAGTGGTTCTCAGAAATGTGATTGGAAGTTTTGAAATCTGAAATAAAAGCTGCTTACGAACTTTTTTTTTTTCCCCTTGAGATATGTAGTTAACAGTCCCAGGCTCTAAGAATCAAATTTACCAAAATTTACCAAATTATGGACCCTGGCTTCCAATGTCATTCATTACACATCTGGCTCACCACTTACTTTGAACTTTTGCGTCATTGACTATGATCTAGCCCAAAGCGTTTATCTTTACAGTTTCAGCAATGTGCTTGTAGAAACTTTAGTTGTGACTACCTTGGTTTTGTGTTTTAATTTAGTACAAAATGTTTTTAAATTGAATATCTGATCACTGCAGTGCCAGTGAAGTACAGTAACTGTATGAAACTAAAATAGAAAATACCTTTCGAGGGGCATTCTATACATCCTGGCACTAAGGGGCACTTAGTCTATGGCAGCAGACTAGAAATATTTTGGAGGAAAGTCCCTGATATGAGCAGGGCAGGCATCATATCCTCACACCTATTTTGTGTTTTAGATTTGTTCCTATTAGGCTGATATTGCTATTTAAACATAGCTCTTGCTTGCTTTTACATTTGCATGGTTTCATGGTACTTAATTGCCTCAAATTTTATCATTTATCAGTGACATCTGTGAGAGTCCCTTTTATGGGGAAGTCTGAAGAATGTTGACACATTAGAGCATTTCTGTATATTTGCATAATTATGGACATGAATACTCACATATACAGTTTTTTGAATAAAGCAAATCAACTTTTTTTTTTTTTTTTTTAAGGTGCAGGTTAAACAGAATTTCTGAATTTTCTCTTGAGAAAAGTGAACTGACATTTCAGAACTTTCCAAAATTATCTACTTCTTTCTCCTTTCACCCCACTAAGTTCAGAGGCTCTGAGGCCAAACCAATGAGATGTACTGTTCTTAAATCAGGACACAGTGTAGGCCACATCTGGATATAATCTACAAGGTCCTGCTAGGCTGCAACATGAGCATTTTGGAAAAGGAACTTTAGAAATCTTCTAAATCTTTGTCCCTGTTACCTGTTAGACAATCAGAAAAGAAAATAAATCAAATTGCTATTTCTTAATGGAAAACCATTTTAACTGGCAAATTGTGATCAGTTCTATTCTCAGTGGTCTGCTCAGATGTATTTCTGAAATTCATTTTCCTTGTATATATTGGTATGACAAGGCATGGGGGCTCCAGTGAAGCAGTAACAGAGTATCATGTCAGTAATTTGACAGATCAAGGACTCTCCAGGGACTCCATAATGAAGAATGCACCATTCATTGTTCTTTCACATATGCATACGCATATTAGTTCAGAATTTCTATGTAGTCTCTGTCAATAATGATGTTACGGAAATTCAGCTTATTTTGTGTAGATTTCAAGGTGTCTTTATAATTAAATCAAGTTTTGTCTGCATCAGGTACAATTTCAGATAAAAAAAAAATTATGTTAGAGATTAGAACACTTGTTATAGGTGATTTTTCTTTTAAAAATAAGCCAAATTAATAGCATACCGAGTTGTGTTTACTTATAATAAGTAGTTTAATTCATGTCAATGAAAACATGCATCTTTAGAATAAAAGGTCTAACATTTAGCTAAACTCCGCCCTTGGTTCTCAGCAGTCAAAGTTACTTCTTTAGAGTACTTTAGAGACTTCTATCAAAGGCTATCAGTTGAGGGATTTTACCACTATCAAACGCAGGATTTATCCCTCTGTTCATAACTCTGATGTACTCAGTGCTATAGAAAGTATCCAATAGCATGGGATGTTGAACTGACAGTGCCTCTGTGAGTGCAGGAGTATGCATTTCTAAGTAGTCATACAGCACATGCAATATGATACTACAAAACCACTGCCATAACTTCCTGTGGTCTTGCTCACCCTACAAGTCAATTCTGGAAATAGGTTTGTGTTTCTCAGTTATCCACTTGTAAGTTCCAGTGCATAGGATTCAGGCCTTGCAGTAAAATTGTTAGCCCAAGTTCATTAGAAGTTTTGTATATCACACATTTTAGGGCAATCATAGTCTTGCAGAATTTAATCTTCACTGAAGTGAATATCTACTTCCTTGCTCTTAATGCATGAAAAGAAATGGCTGTTGGCTTCCAGATATGCTACCACTTCCATGGATGTAGTTTTTCATTAAAAATATGGATATTCTCCTGAGACATTCAAAGACTGTGAAAGATGCAGTTAAATAATATTACTATAATACCATTGCCATCACTCCAAACCTCCCCTTCCTTCTTCCCCACCATCCCTCCCCCCTGCTTTATATACTGAGCATGATGTCATATGGTATGGAATATCCCTTTGGTCACTTTGGGCCACCTGTCCTGGCTATGTCTCCTCTCAACATCCCATGCATTCCTAACTTCCTTACCAGTGTGGTAGTACAGAGAGCAGAAAAAGTCTAGGCTCTGTGTAAACCCTGCTCAGCAATAACAGAAACATCTTTACATTATCAACCCTGTGTTCAGCACAAATCCAAAACACAGTCTCATACTAGCCACTGTGAAGAAAATTAATTCTACCCCAGCTGAAACAACCAGTGTCAAATGATTCATAGTTTCAATAACATTTGAATGTAGAATCTACATGCAGTCCATTTGCAGTAATATACTCCAAAATATAAAATTTAAAACATTTTTACTAATAGCATTTACTATCCTTTTCCCTGTATAACTCACTAAAGCATAATTAATAGGCTTTCCTCAGATGTTATAGTTACCCTTTTGATGTGTTTTTGGTGTCAGAGTTGATGGTGCAACTCATCTTCATGAGGAATGGGGTGGTTTACAACCAGCATGCTTCACAGACAGAAACATGAAGTTTAGGATGAAGGGTTCTTTCTTGGACCTGGGATCACCTGAGGCTATTTTTGTTTGTTACAAAACAGTCTGTTAAGAATTTCTTTCTCTTCCTATTGGCCAGCAAATGGATTACACATTTATGACTTTATATTAAAGCTTTACCATATGTGATTAAATCATATTGCAGAATCATCATAATGGCTTAGGAGAATAAGCCTGGTAGCTCAAACTATACGAAATAGATCATCACACAGCTTTTTGCTATAGGAAATTGCCTTCTTGATAATTTCATAGCCTCTATTAAATTTTACAGTTTAGCTAAAACATACCTTCAGCCACTGAAGAAAATTCCTGACTGAATGAAGAAGCCTGAGTAAAGTTAATACAAAACCAGTGGCCTGCTGATAACGATAGCAACATGGCTCTAGTCTGTACAAATATACTTTGCAGTTCTGCAAGCAGGAATTCAGAGGATCACTGAGTTCATTGTAAGCAGACATCTATTTTTCCTCTCTACAGTGGAAATATATACTTTTCACTCCTGTATACACCTAATCTCATTCCAAGGGCTTGATGCAATCTACACAAAAAGCATATGCATGACTCTCTGAGACTTTAAATGTGAGAAATTAGTACCTAGGTACTTGGGAACTTCTGACAAGTCAGCCTGCTGGAATCTGTCAAAGTATATGAAAGACAGGAGGTGACCTGGGACAGCCAACATGGCTTCACCAAAGGTAAATCATGCCAAATCATGACTAAACTGGACTTCTACAACAGGGTGACTGTGTTGATGGATAATGGAAGAGTTAGTGACATCATCCACTGGCATTCTGTAAGGCCTTTGACATAGTCCCACACAACATCCTTGTCTCTAAATTGGAGATACATGGGCTTGATGTGTGGACAGTTACATGGAGAATGAATTGGCTAAGTGGCCCATTGTAAGATTTGAAGTCAGTAGCTCAGTGTTCAACTGGAAATCAGTAACAATTGGTGTCATTCAAGGTTCCATGTGGAGACTAATACTGTTTAATGTCTTCATCAATTGCACAGTGGGATTGGGTGTAGCTTTAGCAAATTTGCAAACGGCATCAAGCTGAGTGGTGTAACTGATACACTTGAGGGAAGAGATGACTTATAGAGGGACCTTGACAAGCTTAAAAAAGGCTCATGTGATCCTCATGAAATTCAGCAAGCCCTAGTGCAATCCCCAATATCAATACATTCTGGTGAATGAACGGGTTTAAAGCAGACCTTCAAAGAAGGACTTTGGCATACTGGTGAATGAAAAATTGAAGAGGTGTGAGCAATGTGTGCTTGCAACCGAAAAAGTCAGCTGTATCCAGGACGGCACAAAATGCAGTGTGAACAATAGATTTAGGGAGAAGGTTCTTTCTTTCTCTCCTGTGATCCCACAAGGAGTGCTTCATCCAAGTTCAGGGGTCTTGAGCATGAAAAAGATATGGACATGTTGGAGTGGGTCCAGAGGAGATCTGTGAATATAGAGAGTGGGTTGAAATACTTCTCCTATGAAGAAAGGGTGAGAGAGTTGGGGTTGTTCAGGCTGGAGAAGATAATACTCCAGGGACACCTTGTTGTGGCCTTTCAATACTTAAAAGAGGCTTCTAAAGCTGATGGAGAAAAACTTTTTACCAGGGATTGTAGTGAAAAGTAGGGGCAACAATAATAACCTGAAAGAGGGTAGGTTCAGATTGGACATAAGAAAGAATTGGTTTACTATCAGGGTGATGAGACACTGAAACCAATTGCCCACAAAAGTTATGAATGCTTGGAAGTGTTCAAAGTCAGGCAGAATAGGGTTATGAGGAACCTGATCTAGTGGAATATGTCCCTGCCCATAGCAGGCACATTGGACTAGATGATCTTTAAAGGTCCCTTCCTCCCCAAAATCATCTATGATTCTATGCTCAAATTAATTAGATTTCAAACTTTTCATATTAATTTAAATATGCATGTGCAAAGGTTTTTCTCTCCCTTTAATGCTGAATTACTGAACTATTGTAAATCTTAGGTTGATTTTATGTTTATCTCTGATAACTAGTGACAGATGGCTTTTACAGAATAAGATCTTTGAATATGCTTAAAAACGTGTCTTTTTAATACATGTGCTTTGATTTTCAACAGCTTTGACCCTTAGGTCATTACAAAATATGTGTGAAAATACACTTGAGGTATAGAAATGTTCTAATTAGCCTAATTCTGACCCAAATGGGTAAGCCAAAGTGTCATGAAGGTATAAATTTGGCTAAATTTATTTTCTTGAAGTATTCATCTGGTCATTTGAGTACTTCTAATTCTGCTGTGCCATATAGACTGGACAGCACAGTTGTTCTCTGACCTGGTGGCATTTGTATTCATTTTAGTGTTAAAAAGTTAAGATGTGAAGTACAAGAAAGAGAGTATAATCAGTTCTCAATGAACAAATATTTATGTGCCTAAATAATTTTTTTTCTTTCTTCCCCCTAACGTGGTGGGTTGACCCTGACTAGATGCCATTGCCCATCAAAGCCGCTCCATTACTTCCCATCCTCAGCTGGACAGGGGGGAGAAAAAGTAAACAAAAGGCTAATTGGTTGAGATCGGGACAAGGAGACATCACTCATCAATTAACCCCATGCAGCGCTACAGGCTTGGGGCAGAGTGATTGAAACAGTGCCCAGCAGAAAAGAATCAGGGGTGTTGGTCAGCTGCAGGCTGAACATGAGCCAGCAGTATGCCCAGGTGGTCAGGAAGGCCAATGGCATCCTGGCTTGTATCAGAACTACTGTGTCCAGCAGGACCAGGGAAGTGATTCTTCCCCTGGACTTGGCACTGATGAGGCTACACTTCAAGTACTGTGTCCAGTTCTGGGCTCCTCTGTTCAGGAAGGACATTGAGGTGCTGGAGTGAGTCCAGAAAAGGACAATGAAGTTGGGTCTAGAAGGGTCTAGAGGGTAAGTCCTCTGAGGAGTGGATGAGGGAGTTGGTGTTGTTTAGCCTGGAGAAGAGGAGGCTTATCACTCTCTAGAACTACCTGAAAGGAGGTTGTAGCCAGGTGAGGATCAGCCTCTTTTCCCAGGCAACTAGCAACAGGATAAGAGGACTTAGTCTCAAACTGCACCAGAGGAGACTCAGGTTGGACATTAGAAGAAATTTCTTCACCAAAATGGTGATTAAATATTGGAACGGACTGCCTAGGGAAGTGATGGAGTTCCCTTTCCTGGAACTGTTTAAGAAAGGACTGGAAGTGGAACTTAGTGTCATGGTCTAGTTGACATGGTGGTGTTCAGTGAAAGATTAGACTCTTATGATCTCAGAAGTTTTTCTCCAGCATAATTGATTCTGTGATTACTGTCACAGGCAAAACAGACTTGACTTGGGGAAAAATTCATTTATCAGCAATCAAATCAGAATAGTATAATGAGAAATAAAATAATGTCTTAAAACACTCCCCCTTTGCTCCATCCTGGACTTTGCTTCCAAATTCTCTACCACCTCCTTCTCACTGCAGCTCAGGGAGACAGGGAACAGGGGTTGTGGTCAGTTCATCACATGCTGTTGTGCCACTCCTTTATCCTCAAAGGTAGGACTTCTCACACTCTTCTCCCTTCTCCAGCACTGGGTTCCCCTCATGGGACACAGTCCTCCCTGAACTTCTCACACATGAGTTTTTCCCATGGGCTGCAGTTCTTCACAAACTGCTCCAGCTGAAGTCCTTCAGGAGCAGACTGCTCCAACATGGGTCCCTCCTATGGGTCACAAGTCCTGCCAGTAAACCATGCTCTAGCATGGGTTCCTCACTCTACAGGGCCACAGGTCCTGCCAGGAGCTTGTACCAGCACAAGATTCCCACGGGATCAAAGCCTCCTTCATGTGCATCCACCTTCTCTTGGGTGAGGTCCTCCATGGGCTGCAGGTGGATCTCTGCTCCACCGTGGACTTCCATGGGCTTCAGGAGTACAGCCTGCCTCACCATGATCTTCACCATGGGCTGTGGGGGAATCTCTGCCCTGGCATCTGGAGCATCTCCTACCCCTCCTTCTTCACTGACCTTGATGTTTGAAGAGTTGTTTCTCTGAAATATTCTCACTTCTCTTTCGCTGCTACTGCTGTCATGCAACAACATTTTGCCATTCTTACAAAGAGGTGCTACCACTGTTGCTGAGGGTCTCAGCCTCAGCCACTGGCAAGTCTGTCCTGGAGCCAGCTGGCATTGACTCTATTGGGCATGGGGGAAGCTCCCAGTGACTTCTAACAGAAATAACCCTTGCAGTCCCTCACTACCAAAACCTTGCCATATAAACTAAATAGACCCAGCACTGAAAATAATCTGAATAAAATATCTATGCATACTGTATTCTCTTCTAGTTTTTTTAAGGTTGATGCAGTCAGGAAAATTGTAGTGATTCATGTAAGAATATACAGAAGTATAAATTTAATTGAGAACGTACTAGATATTCACCATCCTCATTTCTTTGATATGTTGGTTGATGGGCAGACCTGCACCCAGCTGCTCTCTCTGCCTCTTTCCTCAACAGGACTAAGGGGAGAAAATAAGATGAAAAATCTGCCCTCCTCATGGGTCAAGATCAGGACAGGTATGCCACTTACTAATTGCCATCAAAATTGATTTAATTTATTGTAAGATGATGAGAAACAAAGGGAAAAAAAAAAGGAAAAAAGTCTACCCTCCTCTCCACCCCTTCTGCCCAAGCTCAACATGATTCCTTCATTCCTAACTCCTCTACCTACCACTGTAGTACACACAGTGTAGGGTGCACAAGCACAACATGTATTTTGGGCTCATTCATGTTCAGAATTTCATTTGAAAATGTAATACTCAAATTTTTTCCTTGGAAGAAGGAAAAATTCTGAGATGGTTTCATATTCTTCTCCAGTATATCTCTGTGTTCCTCACAGTGTCCTTCTGAGTCTCCTTTCTCTTACATAAATGGTATGTTCCTAATATTTTCTGACATTGTACAATGAATCTATAATGTCAAGGAGACTAAGCAATTTTGGAGTGAGGAGATTTAATGTGAAAGCTTCTTGGAAAAGTGACTACATGCATCCAAGGCTAGAATGATTGATGAGAAGAGGTATTAGATTGTCCAATATTTTGAAATGTGTGATATGCTATTAGTAAGAACTTGGCATATCAACAGCAAATAGAATTAAAGTGATTTGAAGATCTATTAGCCAGATTTGGATCTTCTTCCCCAAAAAGAATGTCATGAAAACAGAAAATACACACAAAACTAGTTTATAGGATTGCTGGGTCTCTCTGTATGTTGAATGAATTTGTTTTGTAAAAAAACTGCTTCTGTATTGGGTTTGCATAACAAGGCTTTGGTAGTTGGAGGGGCTACATGGGTGGCTGCTGTGGCAACCTGGTCTTGAGGACTTCCAGAGAAATGGTATGCACAGCTTCTCTGGGCAACCTGTTTCACTACCCTCATAATGAAAAATTTCCTGGTATCTAATCTAGCCTTACCCTATTTCAGTTTAAAGCCATTCCCTTTTGTCCTATCACTACATCCCCTTATAGAAAGTCCCTCCTCATCTTTCCTGTTGACTCCCTTTAGATACTGAAAGGTTGCTAGAAGGTCTCCCCAGAGCCTTCTGTTTTCCATGCTGAACAATGTCAGCTCTCTCAGCCTTTTGTGTTTTAATATAGTGTTTCAATATAGTGTTTCCTTCATAAGTCTATTAGTTCGGGGGTTTGTGGGATTTTTTTGGT
>VXBX01003458.1:25884-39239 GCA_013400415.1 Scytalopus superciliaris | reverse complement strand
TGTCTAAGTAGCTTACAAACATAATAACTCCTTGAATGGGAGAGTATCCATGTCTGGAGATCTGTTGTAACTAAATACCTGATTCGTTATGGTGTTGTAACTTAATAGAAGCTATTCAAGAGGAAGCATGGTGTATGAGATTTTGTAAGTTATTTGTGCTGGTTCTGTATGTTGTGCCATCTGTGTAAGACAAGAATAAACTGCTGCTTTTGTTCATCCCATCCTAAAATAATTATCCCACCAATGTATCTTTTCCAGAGATTTCTACTACTTTTTGTGTTCCTGGTCTCCTCTCTCATGCTTCTATCAAGAAATATTTGACTTGCAAAGTCTTCCACTTCTCATAGAAGAAGCACATGTTCTTTATTCCTAGCTGCCTGCTGCATACCTACATTACTCTTGAATTCTGCTGTACACTTCAGACTAGAACCCAGGACATGACCCATGGCCAAAAATGTGAGCCCTATGTGGACTGATATACAGATGTAAGCAAGAATGAATTCTGATATATTAGGTGGAAGAAGCAAAATTCAAGTCATGTTGTCTTGCTGTCATTCTAGTTGTTTTCCAGAAGCAAAAAATACCCCCTGGTCAATTAGGCTGTGCCACTCCCTTTGAAACAAGGAGGTCATGACAGGAACCAGTTTGTCAGGTGAGTTTGGAAGCTAAGGTAGAGAAAGCATTCATTCAAGTGCTGTACACAAGTACAAACCTCACCATCACAGAGCCAAAAGCTATGGAAGGAAGAAGGCAACTGCAGCTGGGATACACTTTGCCATTTAACGACTCTCACTGTTGAGCCTACATCCAGTCACCTGTAAGAGATCCCTAATTCTTGTCACAGAAATCATTTATAGTATTCCCTAACCAAATGCATGAAATGTAACATCTTGCATGTCTATAACTGGATACGTTGTCTCTGGAAAATGTCCTGTCCCCAGGAGACAGGTATCAAGTGTGAGACTGCTCTGCCCCATCCTATGCAGTCACTTCTTTTCTCCTCCTTGCATTGTAAAGTTCTCCTCAAACAATGGTGAATCCCATGGTTCACATTCCAGACCCCCTTCAGGACAGAGATCCAGAAACCCTTTAGATTTTCCAACTATAATGCAGCTGAGCCACTGGGGAAATCTCAAGGCTGTTCTTCTGATTACTATTTGTTTCTCAAATTGTTGCAACACATAGGTTCTCCTGAAGAGAGCTATTATAGATGTTCTCCACTTTGCAGGACAAATCCCTGAGGTCTAGCACTATTCTATAAGCCCCTTGTATTTTCACATCATCAGGGATAGCAACATGCTGCACACACAATAAAAATACAAACTGACAGATGAACATGAACAACACTTAATATCCTAAAACAAGATTCAAATATGTTCTTGTAAGTTGCTACCTCCTTATCTACTCTCTGCTTCATGCTGTCTCACAATGCTGCTGAACCCATGGCACTTTTGTGGCTGCTATAACTGGCACTGACACTTGCTTCGCTTCTGGTGACTCCTGAGCAACTACCTCAATTCCAAAGTCCTACTGAATTCTCACAGGCTTTTTTCTATCTTTAACCTTCCATCACTGAGCAGCTGTTGTAACAGCTGGTCTGGAGGTACTTTTGGAGCACTGTTTACAGCTGCAGCACAGGAGAACTTTCTAGTTAAGATGAATCAGTGAATCAAAATCATTAAGAAGGGAAATGGGAGTAGTTAAGTCCTTTACTGCTTTGTTGCTATGCCTACATTTCTTGCTAAGGCAGTTTTGCCACTGTACACCTGAAGTACTTTGTCCATGACCAGAGAATGTCCTGCAGTCACAGGTGTGAATGTTCTGATTACACCACCAGCAACACAATGAGGTGTTGTCCCAAAAAAATCAGTTGACTTCTGCTTGAATCCTTCAGCCTCAGTTGCAGGAAGAGGCACCTTCAAGCACTCCACGCCTTATCCCTATCCTCAGTGCTTTGCAGTCACCCTTGACATGCTCTGAATTAACCCTAGCAGTACTGCTCATGCCCAGGTAGAAGAGCTGTAATAGTCTAAGGGCTGGAAAAGCTTTGGCAGCATCTTGGATTCTGGTCTCATGGCAAGGACCAGACCTCCCAAGTCATCACCAGGGCAGGTCAGGAGAGTAGGCATCCCTCCCCAGCTGGAGGGTGACTCCAGTAACTTTCACGGTCTTTTTTGCCTCTGTGAAAACATAAGGTTTGAATTCAGCTGAGTCTGACAAATCCCTGCTTGTTCTTCTTTGTGGTACCTGTTCTGAAGTTGCAGGTGGGTTCACCTGCTCTTGTGGCAGTTGCCAGATGTCAGAAGATTCCAGCTTTCCCCACTCTGAAACTCACCCTTCAACAACGGCCAGACCTCTCCCCATCTCTGCCTGGAACTACACCAAGATAAATACCACTCACTGTTTGGTGTTGGAAAGCCCTTTGGTGTACTGAGACCACTGCTCCACCTTCTCTCAGTAATCCTGTCCAGCCCTGCGGGGAAGGGCTGAGTCTCAGCACATTGTGCCAAACTCACAGGTGCTCTGACTCATGTCTGTTCTGCAGCTGTGGGCTTGGTCCTCATGTGTAAAGCACCAAACTTCCCCAGCAGCAATCCAAACCCAAAGGGAACTTCCAACATTAGAAGCAGAGCCCAGAACTACTGCTGCATGCTCAGAGGTTATCAGTGGTCAGCAAACATCTGTCTGTTTGACCTGTACTGCTGTTGGTGGCACCTCTGTAGTCCTCGGGGTGTCCTGAGGAATCCCTCCACAGCCATTCCCAAGCTGTTGCTCCAGGCCGAGGCTTCCTCCCACATCTCATATCTGGACACTGAAATTCACCAGTTGCTGGCATATGTCATTGTCCACCCTCAATACTCCTGAAGTTGCAACAGCACCAGTCATGGAACTCCCAGATATTGCAAAGATTCCGGAACTGTATACCAACTTCTCTTTAAAAGTCCAGGATGTGATTCACCCTGCAGATCCAGTAGGATTTCTTGCCATGAATCTTTCTGGCAGTGACATGCTCTCAGGCCATTAAAGAACAGTTGATCTTCCTCTCATCCTGATGAAAGAAGTTTCCCTCACTGTAGAATATTATTCTTTGGAAAGTTCCTCAAGGGTTTTTTTTGGTGGGTTTTTTTTTTTTTTTTTTTAGGTGACTGAGCTGTAGGAAGGCATGTGGTTTTGCTTTTTTGTAAGTGGTCATTGTGCCACAGAATTTGTGTTTAAGTGAAACATGCAGGAATTTTAGGTCCCACTGGGTGACAGGTAAGTGCTGTAAACTGTTACTGAAAGCAGCCTCACTAGGGCTGTGATTGCAGGACTGAGGTAGTAGTTGTGTGCAGGAGTTCTGAATCACAGTGTTCTAGACTGTGAGATAAATTAGAACAGATTGTTTGCAATGCAAGTTAATATTGTAAAAAGATCCCTGTCTTTCTTCCATGTAAGAAATACTGTGTTATGAAGGGATCTAGTTCTAACAAAACAGAACAAAACAAAGGAAGAATAGAAGAAAAAAAAAACCACAAAATTCAACAGGAAGAAGTTCAAAATGTACAAAAAAGCATGTCAAGATTATTTTCTTTAGAAATTGCAGGTGAAAAGGCAGTATTTTAAAACAATACCATTGCTGTTGCAGTTTTTTTTTCCCTAACCAGCTAAGGCTACTGTATGGTGACTGTGGTATTTAACTTAGCCTTGAAGACAACCACAGGGATAACCATGAATTTTCTCTGACAGATGCTGTAAATATTTTACATGGCTCAGAAAACACTACTGTTTTTATAGAAATAAGTAAGAAGTATTTCACTGCATCACTTACAATATTGATTACATCTCCGTAATACTCAATGAAATTGACTTTAGGATTGTGTGAATGAAAATTTTGGTTGAATACTAACAGATGGGCAGAGAAACCTCTGCGTGTCTGCATCTGAAGTGCCTCTCTATAACGATTTGTGGGGCAAATAAATAGCATTATAGCCTCAATTTTCCTTTCAGTATCATGGGATAAAGCTTAGCAACATCAATAGTGGATACTAACTTTTGTTATGAATTATTATTTTTGCTGTACTCTGGGGTTGTAATGTTGCTCTGGGGATTGTTTTTCTTGAGATAAATCCCTCAGAGCTGAGTGTTGAAATAGATATATAGGGAGAAGAAAATAGATGTGAATTACAAATAGACATATAACAATAGGGGATTATCCCAGGCTAAAATCAGAAGTTATATTAAACAGCAATAAAAGTTATAGATAAGCAAATCAATTTGAAGTGCACATTAGTAAAATGTCAAAACAGAAAAAGAGGTTAAAGTCTCATACTTTTTCAGAACAAGTAAAACCAAGGTGCAGTTGGCTTCTGATACACCTCTGTAAGTCATATGAGGAGCAGCTGAGGGAGCTGGCTGGGGGCTCAGCTTGGAGAAAGGAGGCTCAGGGGGGACCTTCTCACTCTCTGCAACTCCCTGACAGGGGAGTGGAGGTCGAGCTCTGCTCTCAGAGAACAAGGGACAGGCCTCAAGCTGCACCAGGGGAGGTTCAGGTTGGACATCAGGAAAAATTTCCTCACAGAAAAAGTTGCTAAACATTGGAATGGGCCACCTAGGGAGCTGGTGGAATCGCCACCCGCCCTCCCCCTGGAGGTCTTCAAGGAAGGACTGGACCTGGCATACAGTGCCATAGTCTAGTTAACATGGTGGTGGTCTTGGAGGTCTTTTCCAACATAAATGATTCTGTGACTTTGTGATTTTTTAATTTGTGTTGGTTGTTTTCCCCCTTAATCACCCAGTGAAAGCAGCATACCCTTTATTTTATCCTTCTTTGGCACACGTCAGTTAATTTGTTCTAACGTGAAGTTCACCATGTGCGATTGGTGTTGCATTGTCTTTAAACAAGGGCTGCAAGGGTTGAGTATTGCATTCCTTTCACTACAAAAATTGCCTGAAGAACTGCCAAGAAGGAAGGGATTGGGACAAGGCTGATGCTGTCAGGTCTGGACTGATATGATGATACCAGGAAATTCAATATGTCACAGGTGTTCCTCTACTGTTGAGGGAAAGCACTTTGCTTTCATTCCTGGTTAAATAACCAGAGGGAGGTTTTTGACTGGGGTCATGTTCAGACCAAGATATTTGTTTTACTGCTCTTCTCCAGGCTAAGTACCTGCATTACTTATTACTTTTTAGTTTGTCAAACTTTAGTTTTGCTGCTCTGACAGGTCCTTTTCACTGGTATGAACTGATTGTCAGCTGCCCTGATGAGAAAGGGTTGGTGTGCTGGTGGAAAAGAGGCTGGACATGACCCAGACGTGTTTGCTGGGAGCCCAGAAAGTCAATGGTACCCTGGGCTGCATCAAAAGCAGTTTGGGCAGCAAGTTGAGGGAGGACATTTCCCCCCTCCACTCTGTTTTTGTGAGACCCTCATCTTGAGTATTCTATCCAGCTTTGAGGGCCCCCAGCATAGAAAAGACATTGACCTGTTGGAGCAAGTCCAGAGGAAGTCACTAAGATGATCAGAAGGATGGAGTACCTCTGTTATGATGTGCTATGAGACAGACTATTTGCAAGGTCATTTCATGAGACAAGGGGGAATAGCTTCAAACTGAAAAGGTTATATTAGATATTCTTTAACATTCTTTACTGTGATGGTACTGAGGCCCTGTGCGGTCTTGAAGGGGAAAAGGGAAACGGGGACGACACAGACTCCAGGGGTGCGGGAAGAAAAAAGGTGTCTTTTACTGAACTGATGCCCGGCTTATATAGGATCAGTAGGGAAGGTTTTGGAATGGCGTGGAACTTAGGAAGGGTTTAGGGAGAAACCTGGGAGGGGTGTGCAATGCAAGGCAAAAGCCTCCAAAACTGGGAACACAGAGGCAGGTATATACCATATATGGAAAGGCTACCCTGCTGCACGCAGGGACCAATCGGGGTGGGTTACAAACCATGACCAATGAAAAATTCCAGCAGGGACTCACAGTGAAACAAAGGGAAAACATATAGCATGATGAAATCCTCCAACAGACTTTAAACTACAAACAGTCCTTAAACATACCAAGGGTCCATATAAACACAGCAAGCAGCTCTCAGAGTTCAGGCAGTCACAGACCTGTGCTGCCTTCCACAGCTAGTCTCTTTCCTCTCCTCTGACATCCCTGACACAGGTTGCCTAGAGAAAGTGTGGCTACCCCATCCCTAGAAGTTTTGAAGACCAGGCTGGATGGAGATCTGAGCAACCTGGTCTAGTGAAAGGTGTCCCTACCCATGGCAGGGGGCTGGAATTGGATGATTTTTAAAGTCCCTTCCAACCCAAACCACTCTATGATTCACCCCAACAGACAACCTACATATGTTACTACCCCTGCACCCATTTCCAATAGTCACGGTTCTGCTACATCCATAACTAAATTTGGAATTTCTGATACAGTTACCTAGGTAACCGCATCCTCACAGGCTTTTATTGATACCTTTTCTTGGAAATGGCTAGCACTGCAAAATTTGACTCCCACAAAAGTCTGCACTGCTTCCCTCTGTGAAAGTGAAGTGTTTCTGACTATAAATGTCCCATAACCATTTGTGACATCCAGCCCTTGCTTATAATGCTTTCTGCAACCTTTTTTCACCTTCTCACATTACCATTAGTCACATTCAGCAATTTCTGAAGTCATGCTCAGTAGTATTCTTGTTAAGTTGGCTAAACCTCAGGCCAGTGTCTAGTCATTTGGTCATTATTTGGCTGTGGTCTAACACTGATCAGTAAGTTCCTCCTGTGTTGATATGCTTTTGTAGGATAAAAATTAAGGTTCAAGAATGAGGACTGGGTTGTTAGTATCCAATATATCTGTGTTAAAAAAGTGGACAGTTTTCTTTGCCTTTGTACCATTGAATAATATTTTAGCTCTGATCTAGGGTCAACCAAAAATCTGCATGGGTGAGGCTCCTAGATGAGGCTGGTTAGGGCCATTAACATTGTACTTGTCTTGAATCTTTCTTAAGCCTGTCCTTGTTAAATTATGTTTATTACTTTATTCCTAATTTTGATTAACTCTATTACCTAACAGTTAATGCACAGATTCTGAAAAAAACCCTGCATCGTTTACTGTAACATACTCAACAGAAAAATGCTCTTTTCTCCCTGTCTCTGACAGACAACATTACAAAGCCAGAAACTGAGATACAAATGGTCTTTCTGTAATCAGTGGAAAGTCTCGATGGACAAAGCTGGGGCAGCTCCAAGCTTTCACAGATTAAACTTTATCCATCTCTGCTAAAAACTATAAAAATGCCATTAAGGTAAAGAGTCAGGCAGCTTGAAGTGACCAAATGACTCTCCCATGAATTAGGATATAAGAATATTCCTTATGGAGAGGCAGTATCTCAACCATCAGTTTTGTTATGGGATGAATATTTTAATTGATATTTTTGTGATATTCACATTGAAGCAGGACAGAAGAATCTTGTCACACACTATGCCTAACTGCTGGACCTGCCCCCATCCCAAGGGTTTGTGTTCTTTTGCCCATGGAGGCAAGCTTCACATGGCATTCTACTGAAGGTAATATTCTGAGTGGAAAAAGAATGTTACCAAAATTACAAGAAGCTCAGAAAATTTATTCTAGGGATGGATATTTTACTTTGATTGTTTATTTTCCACTTTAGATGACCAGTACAGTTTGTTGTAAGGAAACAGTTTTCACAGACCTTTCAAACAGAGTTATTTAGAACTCAATTCATGCAGGAAAGTTAATTTTTAAACATTTGTTACATTAATTGAATGATCAATGAATTTATGAGGTGAAGAATGCTGCTAAAGTTGTTAATCTGCTCAGTTTCAGGTAAACATTCTACCTCTGAGATCACTTGGCACATAGAGAGGCATTTCTTTCCACCAAGTCCTTCTTTTAACCTAGTAATAATTAATAAGAATTAGAAGCAGACATCAGTAAGACTCAGAATAGGGTTTAGTTGTGGCCTTAGTAGTCCAGGAGTAATGGTAGGAGGACTTGATGATCTTAAGGGTCTTTACCAACTTAAGTGATTCTGTGATTCTGAGGTGAATTGTGGTCCTGAGGGTTTCGTGGGGGACGGAATGAGAGAGACCACTCCGGGGGTTGCGGTAGGAAGGTGGAAGGAAGAGAGTTTTACTCGAACTTGTACACAGCTTAAATAGGGTCAGAAGGCAGGGTTCTGGAACGGGGTGTGACCTGGAAAGGCTTTGGGGAAGGGTCTGGGTAGGTCCTGGCCATACAAGGCAAGGACTCCCAAAACTGAGGGGACGGGGGGAGGGGTATGCCGTATAGGGAGATGCAGCCCTGCTGCCAGGGAGCCAGTCAAGGGTGAATTATGGGCCATGTGGGTGGAAAATCACACCAGGGCGTGGGGGAGAACAAAGGAAAAACGTTTAACATTATAAAATCCTCTAACAGGGTAAAATTATTAAACTGTAAAGCAGTCCTTTGGCGTAACAGTCATATGCAAGCAAGGTGCAGCATCCAGAGGTCAGGCAGTCACAGATGTGTGTTTGTGAGGCAATCCTTCCACTGCTGATAGTTCTCTCCTCCAAAAGTGAATGTCTTGGTACAGAAAAGCAACACAGTGTGAANTAAACATTTGTTACATTAATTGAATGATCAATGAATTTATGAGGTGAAGAATGCTGCTAAAGTTGTTAATCTGCTCAGTTTCAGGTAAACATTCTACCTCTGAGATCACTTGGCACATAGAGAGGCATTTCTTTCCACCAAGTCCTTCTTTTAACCTAGTAATAATTAATAAGAATTAGAAGCAGACATCAGTAAGACTCAGAATAGGGTTTAGTTGTGGCCTTAGTAGTCCAGGAGTAATGGTAGGAGGACTTGATGATCTTAAGGGTCTTTACCAACTTAAGTGATTCTGTGATTCTGAGGTGAATTGTGGTCCTGAGGGTTTCGTGGGGGACGGAATGAGAGAGACCACTCCGGGGGTTGCGGTAGGAAGGTGGAAGGAAGAGAGTTTTACTCGAACTTCTGCTGATAGTTCTCTCCTCCAAAAGTGAATGTCTTGGTACAGAAAAGCAACACAGTGTGAAGATGCTGTGAGCTAAGAAAATAGTTCAATTCACAGCAAAATAAAAACCAAACCAAACCAACCAACCAACCAATCATAACAACAAAAACAAAACCCCACAAACCAAAACACTCAAACAACTTTCTTGGAGTGCTTAGTTCAGAATGGTAAGTAAAATCAGACTGTATTAGAGATTGTTGCTAGTCTTTACAAACCAGTGTGACAAAAAGATCACTACGGCTTTAGACTTTCTTCTTTAGAAAATTGAATCTGTGATCTTTTGAAGGTAGTGGTGACATAGACGGTTGTTATAAATGTGTTATAGAAAGTGTAAATTAGCAGATGATATATCTGTGGGCTCGAGAATAGTATTTACCCCAGAATTATAATTTACCCCAAATATCCTAGAATTTTATTCTTGGTTACATCTGGGTTTGTGCATAATCCTTATGGAAAAGAGCACAAGTAAATGGTGAAGACTTTCATATATGTGCAGTATGCATGCATCTGATGATCTGATGATCAGTCTGATCTCAGTGGGAAAAAAGGTGTTAATGCTTTTTAAAGCTCAGTGAAAGAACACTTGCAAAGCATATGTAGATGAGTATTTCTAAGAATTTTTATGAAAGTGCTCAAGTTAGAACTTGTGCTTGCTTGGCATTTTTTGCCCTCTCAATGATAATTTGCAACTCAGAAGTGTAAGAGAGTTATGATACCCAGAGCTAAGAAATATCTGCAAAAAGATTATACTGTCAGCCTGCATCAATTATTATGATTAAAACCTGATGCAATAATAATGCCTGTCCTAGAATCCCCTTGACAATAAATTTGTTATATATACATGACACTGCAAAATAGCACTCACATAGACAGTTAACTGAATTTGCCCTTTGCCTAAATCTACAATATATAGTACCTACATAAAGCAGGCAATGCTTGATAGGAATCCTTTCTGAAATATGGTCCATAAAACTGATACAAAACAGGAATAAAGTCAATGCAACTAAAATATTTACAGTAAGCAATTTAGGTCTATGATACCAATTTCCTACTTTTTTCCCTCATATTTTTGTGTTAAATGCCAAAACTGGCCTATAGTGGGGAATGAATGAGAGAATTATGATACCATATCTAGGGATTGTGTCACTTTTATGCTGTGCAATAAATTCAAAAGAAATACTTATTGTCTGAAGTGGTGTTTGCTATCTGAGCTAAAGGCAGATATGTTCTCCTACAATCTTCATATCATATTACCCCAATTGTGCTTCATACTTGTGTTTTGTTTTGTTTTTTTGTTTCCCCCCCCTCCTCATTTGTGATTAAAAATATCCTTGTGTGGCCTCTTCTGAAACTACATTAATCAGCCTGTATTGCTCATTCCTGATGGCCTCAGGGTACAGGAATTNGTTCTCTGCAACTCCCTGATGGAGTGTGTGGGGTGTGAGGGGGGTGGGGGGAGTGGTGAGCCAGGGGCATTCAGGCTCTCCTCCCAGGGAACAAGGAACAGGACAAGACAATATAGCCTCAGGCTATGCCAGGGAATGTTGAGGTTGGACATCAGGAAAAATTTCTTTAACAATGTTTAAGCATTGAAACAGGCTACCAAGGGCAGTGGTGGAATCACCATCCCTGGAATCGTTCAAGAAATGACTGCATGTGGCAGTTTAGTGCTATGGTTTAGGTTATAAGGTGGTGATCAATCAAAGGNTGTTTTGTTTTGTTTTTTTGTTTCCCCCCCCTCCTCATTTGTGATTAAAAATATCCTTGTGTGGCCTCTTCTGAAACTACATTAATCAGCCTGTATTGCTCATTCCTGATGGCCTCAGGGTACAGGAATTGCTCTGAACTCAAGAAAACCTGGTGGAAGGCAATGTAGTTGTCAGTCTGTGAATGGGACAGTTAAGTTCTGCCTGTTGCAACCAGTCCACTACAGCATCTGATCTGGCATCTTGCCTGGTAGGACAGATGCTGCCACCTGAGTTAATTTCCTGAACAAACATAGGAAGAGTTGTGCTCAGACAGACCACAGAGTCAGCAGGAGGTGAAAACACTGAAGCACAAGTCTGATGAGGAGCAGTTGAGGGAGCTGGGCGTGGCTCAGCCTGGAGAAAAGGAGGCTCAGAGGGGAACCTTTTTGTTCTCTGCAACTCCCTGATGGAGTGTGTGGGGTGTGAGGGGGGTGGGGGGAGTGGTGAGCCAGGGGCATTCAGGCTCTCCTCCCAGGGAACAAGGAACAGGACAAGACAATATAGCCTCAGGCTATGCCAGGGAATGTTGAGGTTGGACATCAGGAAAAATTTCTTTAACAATGTTTAAGCATTGAAACAGGCTACCAAGGGCAGTGGTGGAATCACCATCCCTGGAATCGTTCAAGAAATGACTGCATGTGGCAGTTTAGTGCTATGGTTTAGGTTATAAGGTGGTGATCAATCAAAGGTTTGAGGTCTTTTCCAGCCTTAATGATTTTGTGATTTTCCTTTAACAGTGGGTGCATGTAGCTTTGGGTCATCACTTCTATCTGTGTAGAAGTAATATCCCTGACCAGTACAGCAAACCTGCATCATATTACATGGGTTTTAGAGTATCATCAAGGAGCACTTAGCCCCATTGTTTGTTAGCTTTGGCCATTAGTTCTGCTTGTAAGTTAGTTTGAGTTTGTTACCTGCATACAACTGTTTTTGTTTACTTCCAGCCTTCTCCAGTTATTTGAAGGGGATTTGTGTTCAGAGATTGTTGAGCAGCTCTGAACAAGGCCAGAGAATGGAAGAGATCTCCAATTAGCATCGTGCTGTGTGAGAGAGTGGAAAGCAGGAACACCTTAGACGGGATTTTCCTGAAAAGCTCAGTTACACCAGAATCCATATATGGCACTAATCAAACCAAACAGACATTCTGTCAGGTAAAAAGGGAAAAAAGAAATATAATTCATTCTCCTGAAGTTTTCGGAAATTACTTTCTTTTTCATTTTAAAGTATTGCTGGAACTATTTGATTTGTCAAAAATGAAGATCTGAGGAAGGATTGGTGTTTGACTCCATCTTTGTTGCTTTGATTTATTCATTAAGGTTTTACATAATTTTTCAATATTGAATTTGCATGCCAGTAGGAAGTAGGAAATAAATGCTTACATTTTGACACTATAGAAACATTGGTTCAGAGATTCTGAATAAAGCTATGTTACTATTTATTTGTCTTAACAATGATTCAGATCTAAAGATTTGAATCTTGGATGGTTTTCAAATTACAACTATTTTGAAACACTGGTTTTCCTGTAAAGCAGTTCTTTTTTCTGAGTAACTTTGATGTTAGGAATTTGACTCTGCAACTTTAATATGCTTAAAGTGAGACAGATAATTCCTGCAACCTGCAGGAATGAACAAGCCTGAAGGAACTTTTTAGTTTTCAGGGCTTTTTTAAGCACATTTTTTCATATTAGTGTACTCTATTGTGTTGTAGAAGGGAACAAAACAGCATCCAAATTGAAAGCCTTTTCATTTGTTGTCCTTGATATAGTAAAAACAGCAATAAAGAATTTGTGAATAAATTCAAGTTTTTTAAGGTGATTACAGCCCTATCCTTCACAGACCACTCTTTTAATGGGTGTGTTTCCTAGGGGCACACAGAGACCCCTTGCGGAGTTCAGAGATGGAACTCTGTTATTTATTTGTGGCTTTGAACTCAAGCTTGTTTTGCTACTGTGGTTAAGAAACCTATCTCTTTCTTTATCTTCCCCTTAAAATTAAAAGGGACCGAGACAAGAAGTATTCTGCAAAATTTTCAGGGATTCTTGAACAAAGGCTCATGACTGTTTGAAGCCAAATGGTTTAACAAGGAGATTTAGGCTGTCCTTGTGTTCAGCCCTGCAATGTGATGATGAAATAAGACTCTGAGACTCAAGAGAGATGAGATGCAAGATGAGTTAACATGAAACTGTTACAGAACTTTGCTCATATAACAGGGTTGTAATACACATCCACTTAAGCACTGTATCATGAAGTAGATGATTACAAGCCAGTAGAGTTATACTGGATGGGTATTAAAAAAATCCAACCAACCAAAAAACAAACAAATAAGCAAAAAGCAACTGCAAACCTTCCAGGTGATGCTTCTTGATTGTCAGGAGTGTTCCAGATTTTAGATTCCAAAATGAAGGACTATGGTTCATTTTATCAGGAGTGCCTTTTAACAATGTAGTGTATGTTATCACCAGTTTTCCAGGCAAGAACATTATGTACACTAAGTTATGCTGTTATTTCTGATGAATGCCAGACTCCTAAATTCCTCCATCAGTGGTTTTGATTTCAACACAATGTACTTTATACAAGGTGA
>VXBX01003458.1:5987-23268 GCA_013400415.1 Scytalopus superciliaris | reverse complement strand
CATAAAAAAAGATTTTAGGGGAACGCTGATGACCAATTTTTTAATGGAAGAGGCTGTATCTCACTAGTTTTGTGTCTTCTCTGGACCAGCCAAGACATTACTTTTTCAGGTCAGTTGTATCCAACATTCATGCCATTGCTTGGATGAACTGTGACAAGCAATGTTAAAAAGCACCTCATTTTCCACTCCAGTTATACTGAAAAGTAAAAAGGGTACTGCAGCAGTACCAGTTTAGAGGCATGAATCTGTCTGTCCTTTGTTGACACAGAACAGTCTGCACTTTCATAAGGTTGAGTAGATCCTCTTTCTGTGAGTATAATAGGGATGAGAAAGGATTATAAGTGTCTATCATGTTTTCCATTGGACAGGACTCATCTCTACCTCCAGCCTCATGTTGTTTCCCTTCCATGTTGCACAAGATAGCTTGACACAGCAGTGAAAGCAGAGCTTGAAGGTTTTGAAACTTCTGAGAAGCGGCATTCAGAAACTACGTAACGTGAAAACCTTTCTAAAGTGTCCTCCAGGTTTTTTTACAAGCAATTAGGACTAAAATGGAAAAAGTAAATAGTGTAAAGGTGATAACCTAGATAGGTATTTACCTATAAGCTAAAATTATGTTAGATTTCTCTGCTATGAACAGTCATTGAGCTTCCCATTTGCCCTCAATATTTAGTTGTGATTAAATTAAAGGCAACAGGCTGAAAGCAGGAGAAGCCATCTCCAGTATGGAATGCCTTTGATGGGAATGATATTTAATGACCCAAGCTCTTCATTACAGAGAATATCAAAGAAGACACAATTAAAATATATTTTGACACAAGAAATTATTGTTTAAAATATTAATTTTACCTATAGATGTTTACACATATATATCACATATTGGCACTAAAAAGACATATCAGTAATAAAATTAGGAAACCTGAATTAGCTGAGCTTATGTAGGTTTGTTAAAAACAGCAGGTTCACAACAGCTTTACTACAACAAAAATCTGATGTGCGAGAATCTTACTACAGAAGGTCACAGGCAAAATGTATTTCTGTAACTAAATCAGGGTTCTAAGTGTTCAGATTACTTCACTTATGAGTCTAACTTACCACCGCCTTACCTCCAAAAAAATTATCCCTTCACTTGTAGTTACCAGACTGCAAAAAAAACCAAAACACGTGAGGGTGACCTGAAACAAAGCTCAGTGGTCTCTAGAGAGAATCAAGATTGCTGCTAGAATGACCTTTAAAGGGAAATCTGAGAGGCTATATAATCCAATTGTTAGCCTTTATTGCAAGATCAGATTCATATTTATATGCTCAGGCAGGTGTTCTTGTACTGATCTGATTTACTCGTCTACACCATTACTGACTGTTATTTGTAAAAATAAATAAAAACACAAGCAAGGAATATGCAAAAGGAAAACACTGGACTGTTCAAAATTTAATCCTAAAATGCAGAGAGAAAACATTTCTGTAACTCTCTGCATTGGTCCTAACTTTTTATATATTTCAGTGTTCCATTAGTTTATGATCTAAACTGAAAAAGTCACACCTATAGCAAAAAGTCCATTCTGACTTGCTATCTGAAAAAAAACCCATAATAACTGTGCATCTTAAGGGCAGAGGTGAATATCAAATTTGCAAAGAGAAATGTTTTCTCTTTTAATTAACTACATCTAGATTAACGTTTTTGGTTTCAACACTCACAGAGCTATAATGCTCCTGTGCATAACAGCCAAGCAAATCATTGCAACAGCTAAGAGCAGCTATGTTAGATTCAAATGGAACTAAACTGTAAAATGGCTTAAATTGTGCCTGGCATCAAATGAGCCTATTATGGATTATGTGCTTGGCCCAATGCCACCCTCTTGACTTGGATGGTTGAACAAACACAAGAAGAGTTTCAGTAGAGGGTATTTTTTTGAATGGTGTTAATGTTTGCAAATAAAGAACTGTGAAAGCTACAATCCTACACAACTTATGGGGAAAAAAGGTTACACAAATGTGTCCTTTGTAGCTAGACAGGCACTGCCATAGCTGTTCTCAGCAATTCCACTGTAACTTTCTGAATAAATAAACAACCACAAACCCAGTGTTGCTCCTGAGGGGTTATTTCTTTGTTGGTCTTCTCAACGATGCTGCTTGTTGAATCAACACAGACCTCAGGAGAATCTTAAGAGGTTCCCAATGCACTGTCACATATTGGCTGAGTAGCTAGTATTATTTTCTTGATTTAGTGCAGCTTCATTAAAGTGTTTGATGTTTTCTCTAATTGTGTGTTGAATTGCACAGAATAAATATATCTTTGCAGAAAACAGTGATTCAGAGCTTCCAGCAGTTTTCTAGTCAAATCTTTGTTTTTTCTAGAGAATTGATCAATAGTCTGGGTCCATTCAGCTTAGTCATACTCAAACAATCTCTCACTGGAAAGAATACATGTGAATATTGCTTAGTGGCCCTTTAGATCATCATTCCTCTTAAGTATAGTCCATTTTTTGACACCATGCCCCCCAATTCTATTTTGAGACATTAAAGGAAGGTTGAGTACACACCTCTTAATTCTCTTAAGGGGACTCCCACAGCAGCATTGCCTACCTTGTTGCAAGAATCTTCTTTTTGCCAAAAAAAACCCCCAAACAATTGGTGTTAAAAAGTGGCTATGGGATTGTTCTCTCCTGTAAAAGAAAGTAGGTCATGGCTTTCCCTTCACCTTTTTCACATCAGCTGTATATGAGGCACTCATGCAGAGAAAACTGGCATTTCCATCTCTTGTCCAAAAAACATCCTTCACTGTTGTAGACTCAAATGGCTTTCTGAGTTTCTGAGTGGTCAAGAAATTTACAGTAGAATTTAGATTTTCTTATGGAATGCCTTCTGAGAGTTTGGCATTCTTGTGTGTGTGGTTTGGTCCTGGGTTTGGTTTTGTTTATTTGGTTGTTGTTTTGCTTTTGCTTGCTTGCTTGCTTTTGTGTGCCAATTTAAGGGGGTTTGTGTGTGGTGGTGGTTTGATTTTGGTTTTTTAAATGTCATTTTATGGAGTATTTTTTATTATTTCTTAATTTTTACTCTGAATGGTCCAGAAGCAAAAACAATTATATATTCCATGCTTCTTTAATTCTTTCCTTTTTTGGTAAGTTTTGATTCTGATAAAGAGACAGTGGCGGTGCTGGGGAAATCATACTGAAGCATTATATAGCTTCAAAGTATCCAATTGTATAGATGGTATGAAAAGCAAGCAAAGGGAGAGAGACTGTCTTGACAAGCTTCTTGTTTAGAAGTCAAAGAAGAGAAATGCACAATGAAATGACTGAAAGACACTACAGGCTTTAACAGGGAAATAAAAACCAGCACCAAATTCAGCAGTTTAGTGGCCTTCGACATAAAACCTGGAAGTGTGGGGAGAAAGGGACAATATTAAATATGAAAGAGAGGTAAATTTCTTTCTGTTTCTTTCCTATGTCTTCTAAGTTCCTGCAATAACTCTTCTGAAAGACAGAAATACAAATCATACTGTTCCATGTAAGCATTTCACTTGGAGAGCTGGCAAAAGCTACACTTAGTCTGCAGGCATTTCTGTTTTACCTTTGTCCCTTCAGTTACTCAGAACTTCATGAACCTTTCAAGCTGCTGGCTACAATTTTATAGTCTTAGCTTAACTTTGTTTGTTTGTTTGTTTGTTTGTTGTTTGTTTGTTTTAATCAAAAGCCAAACACAGAAAACAAAGTCTTCCTCAATTTTCCATATTTTGATATTAAGATACCCCCAGAAAATTTTCATCACTAGAAGGATACTTATGTTAATGGATAACCCAAGTGATCTGCATTATACCTTGTTCTCCACAAACAAGTATCCATTGTGTATTACATATCTCACACCAGATACAGAGACACAGATATAGGCAGTAGCTGTATTAAACAGGACAGAGTTTTTTTTGTTCTACAAAGACTGGGTTTTGGCAACAGAATTAAATAATTTCCTTTCTCTAGCATCTTTCTTAGAGAAGTTAATATTCGTATGTGTGTTAGTATATCATTGTTCCCTGTATGGGAATACCAATACACATGACTGTCCAAGTGGAACTGGGGAAGCTGCCTGCATCCTTGGAGGGGGAGAGGGGGTGTGTGTGAGCAGGGAGAGGACACCCTCTTGCTGCACATGCTGTCCTTCATTTCTGTCACAGTGACTTTGTTGCTACGAGTCACACGGGGTCAGGATTTTTGGTAGATCTGAGATACCTGACATATTGCCTAAACATTACTGATGCCAGTAAAATAAATTGAACTTATCTCTTTACAAACATACATATCTATTTTCTTCCCTCTTTGATGCTTGAAGATAAATTTCTCTCAGAAAGGATTTTAGTGCCATAGGTTTTAAAGACATACTTATAACTGAAAAGGTGAAAATAGTGCAAACGTGTGGCCTACCAAACTATTGTCTCAGAAACAACTTAGTTTTTCCTTCTTCGTTTTTTACTTCTTTGTGGCTTTTCATGTTTTTTCCTCAGTGTATATGTACTTATTTAATATCATTAAAATGAACTGCCTGGGGCAGGGGGATTGAAATTAGATGATCTTTAAGTTCCCTTCCAAGCCAAACCATTCTGTGATTCTATGATTCTAAAATGGGCTCTACAAGGTCATTAACACTTTAAAGAGGTATAATAACACTTTCACACATAACTGAAGCATAATAATTTCACAGAAGCACTTTATTCCCACTTACACAAGGATTTATAAGGTGTGTACTTATACTGAACCATAAATTCTTTAAGAGCTATAACAATCTGTAATCTGCTGACACATATTGTAGCCTGTTAAGATATACATTAGTGTATTCAGGGACAATTGTTAGAACTAACCCTTATCTTTCATTAATAGATAATTATTTTAATACAACATCCATGATAGGAGGTATAAGCTTCACTGATTCACTTAAATACCAACAGAACTTTAACAATTCTTTTATTTGTTGAGTTGAGCTCCCACTTCCCTTCTGTAGAAAGTAGCACAGCAGGCTCAGAGTCACCAGAATGCCATGATTCACAGTCAGAAATGGGTCTGTGATTCCTCTCTAATGATAGAGCTTAAGAATATGGAATACCTAGTGACAGCTGCTATGTGAAAATAATCAACCTTAAATCAGTGGGAATAATCTCACAGCAGGCTTCTATTGTTCAATAGCAAATGTTTAGAATAAAAATTTTATTGGTGCAGAAAAGAAAAAGAATTAAGCGATAAATAGCTTGTCAGAAACCCCATAGCAAGTTTGATTAGGGTTACACTATTACAAACATACTCCAGAGACTGAGAATAATATTTGGGATTTTTTCATTTGAGACTGGAGCATGTTGTTGTCCCTGTTGATTTCATTTTTCTTTCTTTCCTTGTAAATGCTTAATAATAGGAAATGAATTATTTATGAAATATAGACTTGAAATGCTGACCTGTAACTTCAATACAGCATTAAAAATCAGCAGTTTTACCACCCACAACTAACAAACTCTCGTGGTTTTGCTGAAAGTCACAGAGTTCTGCTGCTGAGAGTTATTGGTGCTCCTGTATCTACTCTTAGGCACTGCAATGGGCTCAGCAGAGACCATAATAATAAGCACAACAAAACAACTGGCAATAAGAACTGGTCATTTTCAACACATGTTTTTGTAACAAGATTATAGTCATTCTAAAGTAAAATTGTCATCATGATAATAATGTAATTTAAATGCCTGAAAACAACCACAGAAAAAAAGTTGGATTCTATGGTATTGCTCTCTGAGCTTGTTTCATATTCTTAGATGAATAACCTTTTTATTGCTAGAGAGGACAAATTCAGACCTGATGTAAAAAAGAGAATTAAATTGGTACCTTGCATGGTATATAGAGTATCTTTTATTGTTTATTTGCCCAAGTCATCATCATCATGGCTGGGATTCGTGAACGAAGATTTGGGAAGGGCTCTACCCACTCTTGCTACAAGCGTGCTGGTGGCTAAAAAGGCCAATGCGCGATAGGCAAGTCCGGTCGCAAAAGGCACAGCAGAAAGTCTCCTCAAGAGAGGAGGGGCTCGGTTCTTTCTGCATTGTCTTTTCTCCTTGAGACTGATCCTGCATGTGTTANTAGACCTTGATCTTTGTACTTTTCTTCAGGTGTTTATTGCGCCAGACTCTTTTATGGAGTTTTCCAAAAGGTCTGTATGCCTTTGCTAACCTGTTGTCTATCTCTTTGTCAATTTTACCATCTGAGGAAATGATGCTTCCCAGATAGGTGAACTGCTGGACTGACTTAAGTTCTGATTCGCCTGTGGTGATGTGGGGATAGTGAAAGACTTCGTGAGGTGCAGGTTGATAGAGAATTATTTGCCCAGGTAGTCAGCCTGGAAAGGGTGTGAAGTCATAAACTGATTGCATTCCTTACTACTATTTCAAACTGTGATTGGATTAACAGTGGCAAATAATGAATCAATTAATTAAAAGAAAGATTTTCCCCACCTTCTTTCAGTAACCTTTTAGTAACTCTTTAGAAGCGTTAATTTAGACAGAGCTCCCTAATTACTGTGGTCCCAGAACAGACACATGACTCCTTTTTGTGCACTGAAGGGACTTGCTGCTCACAAACACTAAAATATATTTCAGAAAAATAATGCAATGATTTAAAAGTTCTGCCTGGGGAATGCAGTGAACTCTTTGGTAGAACTGACCAGATGTGATCCAACAGCTTTTCCTACAACATATCCCATAGTCATATGACTTACATATATATATTTTCATATAAGTATAAAAGATATATTTGAACTAAAGATACTGTCTGTAACTGATTTTTTTTTCAGAGAGAAAGCAAATCCTTCACAAAGCCTATTTTTTTCTTTTTTCTTTTTTTTTTTTTACCATACACACTATTCTAGTTTATTCTTTGTCCCATTAACTTTGTCTTACATCAGCAAGAAACCCATGCTATGAAAATTGCATGGGAAGATTTTGTTATGATGCTGTCTGATCACTTGACTCTAGGCAAGAACAACTGTAGTTATGCTCAGATCCAGGGACTGATTTTGAAGTAAGACGCTTCTTAGTGAATGGCTTTGTTGAAGCTATAAAATTTAACAAAAATAGAGTTGAAAACCAAAGTTTTTGCTTTCATAACCTCTATAAAGTCCCTTTCACAAAAAATACCCCAATCTAGCTTTATTTCAAATGAGAAAACACTTTTTCTGCAATACTGTTGAAAATGTTTTACTGCATTTTGTTTTTTTTAATTTAGCTCTGCTCATTTTTTGTCTATAGCAGTTGCTCAAGTGGAGGGGATTTGGATGCCACTCAGGAAAGACATGTCCCTGAGCATTTGGTTACAAAACACATTAGTACATCATTCTGTTCCTTATTTCACATGATGAGTTGCCTGAAGGAGGATAAATGGTTCATAAAGTTCTCAATGGCCTAAAAGCAGGACCATCTGTTGAAGTCATCAGTGACTTTGTGGCTGAGCTTAGCAGCTGGGAAGCCTTCAATTCATCAGCTCTTCTTTAATCAGGTAGGCATCTCTGAATTCAGTAGGAATTACTGTAATAGATTCTCGAAGAGCTGAGACAATGATAAGAGCTTTCCCCATTTTGAGATGATATCCATATTTCAACTCATTTCAATACACAGATTTTTGCTGTTCAGGTACCTGGCACTGTCATGCTAAAACTGCTCCACATCTGTTCATACTGCTCAGAGAGATTTGTCAGAATACTAGAAAGTCATAAAGATCTGCTGGACCCTTCTGATACTGCTGGTAAATTTGAATACTTGGATGCACATATGTGTTTCTAATGAATTGTTGCGTGTGAATGCCATCACCCTTGGAAAGAGAAAGCATGAAATGCCGGGGCAAAGGAAAGGTCTAAGGTCTTGCTGGGGGGGAAAGAGAGGGATGTGGTTTTCATCGCCCAATACTGATTCCTATTTAAGCCACAGAAATGTGTTCAGTACAGGTAGATTAATTTTTTTTAAGTTGATTTACAGAACTGAAATAATATTTCAAGTCTGCAGTGATTACCTGGGATAAATTTTGTGCATCAGAGTGGAACACATAGCAATGATGGCTGAGGGTAAATTGTTTTAGCTATTTACTTAGGAAACAATGTGGATATGAGTATGCCTTAAGTCTGTCTTTTCTGAGAGGTGTATTTCTTTGAACTGTAGTGTTGTATATTTTCATTAGTATTCTCCTCAAAATGTATCAAAATGATCCATTATCTTTTAAACTCATTCCAGGAACCTGGAGGAAAATAGGGAGGCTGATTGTTCTAGAAAATCTCAGTTGCTCTTTTCCCTAATTTGAGATTGTATTATTAATTATTAAAGTGTCCTAGTTACAGTGGTTGGGACCAGTTTATCACTGTGTAAGTACAACCAAAACTGCATATTCTACACCCTCTATGTCATTTCTGATGAACAGTTAATAACGGACTGTTTGCAGCAGCTGCCCAGGGCACACCTGACACCTGAGGTTACAGGCTGGGTTTTAAAGAACCATGCCAGGCACAGGTATGTTTCTGTCTTCACACCAATGACTCAGCCATGATAAGTCCCCTCTGGGGAGGCATCAGCACCTTCACACCCAGCCTGAGAGGTCATGTCTGCTCATGGGCCATCAAGGATTCCAAGAATATTCCATGACTCACTGAATTAAGTCACCCATTGTGAAACTCCCAGCCCTGGGGGAGGTACTGGGCATTCCCATCTGAAACTGAGCATATCTAATCTTGGCGTCTGGGGACTTCTGGCATCACTCATTGGATCCAGAGCAGGACCAGAATCTCAACAGGTCTGTGACTGCCACTCTTGACCAGACTGACCATCACCCTCACCAACAGGTTTTCCTTTCCTTTTATTTTGCACTCAGGGGACCATGTGGTGTTCCGCACAGGGGCCAAAGAACACCATCCTGTTCATGCCCCAGGGTGCTGGGTTATACATCAGGGTTTCGTGGGTTAAAATCAATTTTAATCTGTATCATTGTATTTATTGTGATCTTTTTAGTAAATTGTAACTCTGATTTATAATCTCTCTTGAGTCAGGTTCATTTCTCCCTCTGGTTTACTTTTAACCAGCACATAAAGTTATTCAAAAATAATAAAAAAAAATATTAAATCCACCTCTTCACTTTACAGGATTTAAATAAAGAAGTAATTTTTTTAAAAAACCTCAGTAATGTATAGAAGTGCAAGTTGCAACAGTTTTTGAATAATACATTTTGTCTCCATATTTTTGTCTCTTTGTGGTTTTGACTCTTCATGTATACATCAGAACTTTTTATGACTTGTTAGAGGAGAGGAAAGAGACCAGCTGTGGAAGGCAGCACAGATCTGTGACTGCCTGAGCTCTGAGAGCTGCTTGCTGTGTTTATATGGACCCTTGGTATGTTTAAGGACTGTTTGTAGTTTAAAGTCTGTACCCAGTTTGAGGATTTTATCATGCTATATGTTTTCCCTTTGTTTCACTGTGTGTCCCTGCTGGAATTCTCCACCCATCATGGTTTGTAACTCACCCCTGATTGGTCCCTGCGTGCAGCAGGGTAGCATTTCCATATATGGTATATACCATATATGTATTCCCAGTTTTGGGGGCTTTTGCCTTGTATTGCAAACCCCTCCCAGGTTTTTCCCTAAACCCCTCCTAAGTTCCGCCCTGTTCCAGAACCTTCCCTACTGATCCTATATAAGCCGGTCATCATTTCAATAAAAAAACCTTTTTTTCTCCCCGCACCCCTGGATTCTGTGTCCTCCGCTCCCCGTTTCCCTCTCAAGACCGCAATGACTTGCTAAAATATATAGCAAATCAGTTAAGAGTTTTTATGTACTTCTTCTCCTTTACATTACCTGTGCCTCGTTTGACTGGCAGGTACACTACACAAATTCCCATCAAAGTATTGGCTCTGAAATTTAAAAAACATCAATAGGAGAGAAAATTAAAGCACTCTTATGCACTGATAATGTAATTCTGGTCACCTAAGTAAAAGGTGATATAAATGTTGAATGTGCTTGGTATAAATGTTGAAACACAAAGTGCTACTGAAACTTAGAAGTAACTGGGTTTCCATAACATGCAAATTCAAAACCTGTTAATGGGAAATCTGAAATCTACCTATCAAAAGTAAGGAAGAAGAAATCCTGTAAAAGGTTCTTTATCATTTAACAAAAAAAACCAAACAAAAGCAAAGGAAAACAAAACAAACTCTCCAAAGAAACCACAAAAAAAACCCCTACATCAAAATTTGTTTTCATATCCAAAATCACAGCTGATATTTTTTGATACATGTTCATTGTAATTTTTTCTTAGATGACAGTAGAAAGCAAATGTCATTAAATTGGAAAAATTTCAATTGAAATTAGCATTTATTTAATTTCTCTTCTTATTATGGATCAGTTCAGTGCAGAAAGGGTAAAATGATCATGAGCAATAGATGTATTTGTCTTCTGTTTTAACATATGCATCAACATCTCTAATGAATCTATGTTGGGAAATGAAATATAAGATAAAAATAATATAAAATACAATAATTTCCTCCTACTTGGCATTTTCTTCCTGAAGTTCCACAGCTTGCAGATCACAAAAACATTCTTTCTTGTAGTATTTTATCTCAAAAAGTATTTTTAACCTCTCAGCATGTAGAGAAGACCTTGAAAGATATTGTAAAAGCCCTTTCTCATAATAGCAACCAATAGGGGGAAATAAAGGTAATTTAAATGATTTAAAGATTTTAAGTAGGCTGGAGTCACAGCTTCTACATCTTTTATTTGTTAATAGCAGCTAAATATCTCAAAGACCAGAACAAATTGGTAGATGTCTTCTGGACAATGATGACAATCTGATTTTTGAATGTCCTGTTGCGATTTGGATATTAAATTGCATTATCAGAGTGAGAAGATTTGTGTAATTTTCTTTGAAGGAATGCAGATAACCTTCTTCATCTTCTCCATGAAATCATCTAAATAAAGGTGACATCTCTTGCTGGGGAAAAACTACATGATCTGTTCAACAGCAGCAATTATATTAGAAAGCTGTTCATGCTGCAAACCCACCTTGTGAGAATCCTTGGTTTGAATTAGTCACTGTTCACAGAGTGAGACTAAAAAGTCACAGGACAATGTACAGATGGTCAACAAATAGCACTGCCCAGCTGGCAGGAACATCCTATTAACTCACAAAGAACCTGAAAAATTAACTTTGTGGGGGTTGGTTTGGGGTTTTTGTTTGGTTTTGTGTTATTTTTGGTGGATTTTGTTTGTTTATTGTTTGGTTTTGGTGGGTTGTTTANTACAGTTATATAATATTTTCTGGTTTTTGTGTGTTGTTTTTTTTTTTTTTTTTTTTTTTTTTTTAATTTCTGCTGAGAAACTTAGTATTGATCATTCTTGTCCACTACCTTTTTTGTGATTGTTTGGTGGAAACAAGTCTTGAGGCAAAACCCTTACAGACCTGGGAGCCTGTTCCCTGGCAGTCAGTCATACCACAAATAAACCTTTTCAGGAGGGTAAACTGACTGCTGTATCTTTCAAGGGTGAGTCACTGATGATTTGAGCTTTCTTCCTCTTCTCACTCAATAAGAGCAACCTCCTGTTGAGGGCTGGACTCACTGAGGTTTGTGAGCAAGAAAAATTATAGAGGCTGTGTAGAAAGGACTGGGAGACTCACGGTCCACAGGGATAGAGAAGTCTGCACCCAGGTATTGGAGTAGTAAAGCACTCTCTATTGAAGGGGCCACTACCTTATATGAAAAATCACAGTGTATTGCACATTTTCAGGCTACCGGCTCCTGCTTGTCACTGAGTTTTGAGACGCCTGTACAGCTGATATCTCTCAGAGATGATTCAACCTTCTGCAACCCATACAAGCAACAGTAAAGCAGCTGTTTGGAAGTGAGTTGTTTTGATGACATGCATCATTATCTCACCCACCTGTTGCTGTAGGAGTTTTGTATTATAACTTCAGTGGAAGAATGGTGAGAATTACTCAAAAGAATCCTGTTTAATATCCCCCTCTCTCTTGAAGCTTTTGTGATGACAATTTTCTCTGTCTTCTTACTCAGTACTCAGTACAATCCACACTACCCGGCAAAGCTCCAAAAATGCCCCTTTTTCTTTCACTATGCAGTATTCTTTCCTCTACAAGACCTATTTTCTCTTCTGACAGAAGTATCCAATCTTTCTTCTTTGCACTTTCAACCCTTAAAATAATTGCCAGGAAGCACTCTTTGAGCTTGCCAGTCAATTAGAGAGTCAAAAAGTTAGGCCTTCTTGTCAGTTAGTGTATGGTCCTATTCCATGCTGAATGATTGTGTGTGGAACTGTGGGGAACAGAGACGCCTACGATAAATGGAAAAATACATCCCTGGAACTGAAATCATCACCACAGAAACCATTCCAGGACCAAAGAAGCAAAGAACTGTTTCCTCTTGTGTTTAATAGTGATAAGTGTCCCCTTAAGATCTGTAGGCAGCTCACCGGCAGCAACCACATCGTCTGCTGAGACCTTGCCAGGCTTTCCTGCTCCCCTGAGAGCAGCTCCGCCCTTCCCCTAACCCTATTGGCCGCCTCCCCCATCCTTCCCCAGCCTTCCCCCAATCCCCGGTTCCTGCTGGGTATGGATCCTCCCCCTCTCCCATTGGCTACCCGGGCCCCCAAACCACTCCCCTACACCCGGAACTTTATCCAATGATAGCTCTCCTCCCTGGGCCCGCCCCAGGGCTTTAAAACCCCCCCGGGACGGCTTGAATAAACCCTCTTTGCATGTAACACCAAGCCTCGGATACATTGTGTTTTTTCTGAGCTTCCTGGAGCCTGCCGGCACCCCGCAAGGCTTCAGGGCAAAGAGCACCCCCTCAAGTCTGACATGGAACTATTACCAGTCCTGTTAGTTGTGACCCTTAGCTGCTAAATGCTTGACCAAGGTATAGCAGCAGTGGTACAGTTTTGCTGCCCAGCCTGACAGGGCAGATGTGGTTTTTGGTGGAAGTTAAACTGCATTACTGGACTGGCCTGTTTAAATCATCCTGATTTAAATGGCATTGAATCATCAGTGGATGATTTTAGTGTATTGCTTAGAAGACGATCTAGCATGCCAAGGACCAAGAGAATGTCGTGACTTTAGGAAACAAAATTGTAATTCTGGATTGTACTTCAAGAAAGAAAGACTTGTGGTCGTCTTGCAATTGAAAGATTGTTCTGCAGCTGAGAAAGTTGTCTGAAAATTGATGCAATGAGTGTGCCAGAGGCAAAACCTTAGAGGGCCACTCTAGATTTGGCAAAAAAACACTTTAGAGAACTTGATTATTTTGTTATTAGGTCCCTGTATAAACACTATGTAAGTGCTTTCAGGAAGATTCTAAAGAAAGTATCCCTTGGAGGTTTTGAAGTCACATCTTCTACATTTATGTAGGAAATCGGTTCATAAGAAGAAAGAGGTAACTGTAATTATCAGGGCAGTTAGAAGTGCCTGGGTGTGGGTCGGGGCATGAAGTTTTGGAGTAGCTCTCCTAAAGGCAGAAGTAAAGAGGAATCAAAATGCAGCACTCCAATTTGAAGGATAGGCTAGAAGCTCTACAGATTGTATAGCACAGACAATTGCACAAAGATCTATTTGGTGTGACGATGTATCATTTCCCCTCAAGGTATACCAGAGCTTCTTGTTGGTTTAGGTGAGTACACTGGATTTGTTCCTTATGATTTGAGTCTATTCCAAATGATTAAACTCTGTAGCTGCTTGAGATGAGTGATATTCTATGTCGCTACATTTTGAAGAGCTAGCTCCACTTAAAAATAAAAGAAAAAAAAAAAAAATCGATATTATTGCATGGTTTGGAAAAGACATTGCTTTTTCTTTATTTCAGAAGAAGATGCAGTGTAATTTCATAAAGTGAGATGATAACTTGAGTTACCAAGCTGGGTGCTTACTTGCTTGTTTATGACAGCTCTTTTCCTCCCTTTTCCTAGCAACCAAGGAACACAATATTATCAGGCTAAGTGAAGTAGGCTCTACTCAACAAGAATTAATCACCCTTTTCAATACAGAAACAGGTTTTCTGAAATCTCTGCGCCTCTTAGGTCCACTTACACTCACAAAGCCACGTAGAAGCCTCGGGACACGGATTAGGCTGCTTTAAGTATTCCACTTTAAAATCAAGTCCTTAGGTATGACCAGAATAAACCTGGTGCAAAATGTCACCCAAAAACTTTAACCCTTCCCTTGCTTTGCAACAAGAGTACAGATTCTCTTTTCAGAGATTATGTTTTGCATTAGTTATTATGGGTCAATTCCAAGAAATTATTTGTGTATTATCAGAGGACAGTAAATTCCTCTTGCCACACACACGACGTATTTTCTGTTCTGATATCAGGCTTCTGATGCAGTACTGACACTGACAGGATTCATATTTGTGTCTTTTGCCAATGAGCAATCGCTTTGTTTGAAGTTAGACATACAAAGTAAAGCATTCACAGTGTCAAGACTGAAGAAACTGAGTTTTTGGGTATCTTACAAATTAAGGCCAGACTGTAAACAATGCTTCTTTGAATACTGAATTTAAACATAACACAGAATAAACCAATCTAAATAGATTCAAATTCCTTGAGTTTCTCTGCTGATAGGTCACTGGTGCAGTTTAAGTGATAGAAAAATGGAAAAAATAGGTAAAAAACAATCACTATGAAAACTTCTGTACCTGAGCGGAACTGTAGCACAGAGTAAAAATGATGAGCAAAGGAAAAAAAAAAAAACAATTAAGAAATTTCTGATTTTTGAAGTAATTTCTATGAGTATACCAGCAGAGAAGAACCAGAATAGTGCTAACCAAAGTTTTAATTGTGGTAATATATGAATGTGAACTATCATCTAATGAACTTCTGTAAACCTGAGTGTTCCCCAAAGGATTTTTAGACATTTTAAACTACAGGCCCAAAAAATTTAGATTATATCTTAAATGAGTTTGTGTGAGATGGAAAAAAGTCTCAATAGACAGCAGGAAAAAACAAAAAAAGTAGGACTTTTACGAGGACAATGATTGCATCAATCTGTCAATACAGAGGACAGACTGTGGACTGGTGAAGATTCTGGATAGAAATATACAAGCAATTTAATCAAATTACATTTGCCCCAACTCTCAGTTTTTCCCAGAAGTGCAGAATTTCACTGAAAATTAAGTTCTATCATGTTTAAAATAGAAAAGCTTAGACAAATAAAAAGTCTACCTCAGAAGCTGAGGTTCCAGTGTAACATCTGGAATTCAGTTTGCCTGAATTTAGTTGATGACCAATGAGGACAGGTGGATATCTCATTTATCTGATTCACTTAATCTTGAGATGGGAGGGATGAAGTGTCAGCACTTGTCCATTGACCCGAGCCATAGCCCAGAAAAGACAAAGAATGATTCAGGGAACTAGAGGTTTGTCAGTTTCATCTCTTCCCCTGGGAACAGGCACATGAAAGATAGGAAAGCAACTGAGAAGAGCATGGATTTACTAAGGTTAAATTATGCTAGACTAATGTGATTGAAGTGATTAGCTCTGTGGATAAGGGGAAGAAAGTAGCTTGCCTTGACACCAGCAAGGCTTCTGTCAGTCTGACACAGCATCTTTCCAGTCAGAGTGATGAGATATGGACTGCACTGGTGATTAGGAGGTGCTTCGAAAACGGGTGGGACTGTCAGACCTAAAAGGTAGGTGTCACTGATTGAGTATAAGTGGCTGTTGGGTGTGAGTAACATTCCTCAGGGAATGATAATCAGGGAGGACGCTCAGAGGAAGTTCAAGAGACTGGAGGAGGGGGCTGATAGCAAATGTAGAAATTTCAGCACTGGAAGCCCCTTGCTAGGTACAGAAATGTGACATGGCAGCCACATATTTCCTTATGCCTTGATGCAAATTTTGACAAGACCCTCTTCTTAAGAGAGGTTAGGGGGATAGAAGAGACAACTAAATTTGGTGTAACATAAAAATAAAAGAATAAAAAAATAAAAAGAAAAAGCAGAGAATCAACATTTGAGAATTTTTTTGTTTCATTTTGTTTATTTTGTTTTGTTTTGTTTTGTTTTGTTTTGAGAAAGACAAGCTTATTTCTATTATGTTTACTGAAGCTTATGAGGCTGAAGAAGACTGGCAGGCAGTTCTGAAATCCCTGACTCTCAGATACTTCTAAGAAAAAATATAATGCATTTATGAATTATTACTTGTCATCCACAAGCATATAGGTGACAAAGCAATTCCTCAAAAAGTGTTCAGGGCTGGAGGGTTTGGCAAATTTCGGGTTATTTTCTGCTCCAGTGGTTGATGTCAAAAGTGTTTTAATGCGACAGTCAGAATTTTGTGATCCTTACAGGATTGCTACCCATACTAGCAAAGAAGTCCATTCATGAGTGTTGGCAATAAAACCTAGAAAAGGATTGTTTCTGGGGTTTAAATTACTGGCAAGAACCTTTGGCTGTTAGGACTCTAATTGTACTATCAGTGTGAAGCATATTTTGCTTCAGATTATAAATAAACCACAAGTCATTCTAACCCATTGTAAGCAAGCATTACAAGACTTCATGGATGCGAAACACTGGTCTGTTAAATCTGCTGTTGTATTAACAGTTGCAGTAGGAATCTTGCCTCTGTCACTCGGGTGGTAAAGTCATATAAATATTTCAAAAAGTATTTCTTTTACGGTGCTTGAAGAAATTGTTCATTGAAATGCTTAAAGTGAACTTGTGGGGAGTCCATCAAACTGAATGTAATACACGGGTTGAATCACAGGAATAGGAAACAATAAAAGTTTGGTGGAGCTTTTCCAAAAGATGAAAATAGAGCTTTAAACAGTTTTTCACTCTGGCTTGCTGCAGAACTACTCAGCAAAGAAATGTTTATCAGAATTTTATGTACAGGACTATAATGTGCAAGGTATTATAAGGCTCTAAGGGACCTTACAGGAGCTGCAAGGAGCTCATGACATCACAAAGCTAAATACACTCTAACATTATATTTGGACACGAGAGATTATTTTTGTGGGGAACATTTTTCACAAATTTCCCCTTTTCAATTAAATAAGTTTTTAATCTTATTTCATAGTTGTAAACTAATGGATGCTTCCTCTCCTTGTGGCATTTACTTATGTTCTAGCATTTGCCAGGAAAAAAAACAAAACAAAACAAAACAAAAACCAATGATCTCTTCCAGCTTGGTAAGCATAAAGCAGAGCAGAAAGAATTAATGCTAATAATTCCTTAAGCCCTTCAGTTTTCTACCACATGCTTTCAAGTCATACAAATTATTCATTGTA
>VXBX01003457.1:0-15821 GCA_013400415.1 Scytalopus superciliaris | reverse complement strand
GGCTCCCGGGAGCGGCGCTGCCCGGCCTTGGGAAGGGCCCCCCGTCCGTCGGGGGGCTCCGCTCGGACCGGCCCGCCGAGGGTCCCGCCGGCCCCGCTCCTGGGCCGCGCCTGGCAGGGAGTTTCCTGTCTGAGTCACTTCAGCCGGGAGCTGCGCAGGGAAACACCCTTCCTGCCAGCTCCAGCTCCTCCTCCTCCTCCTCATCCCAAACCTGCCGCCCCTTCCCGCCCCCGGCAGGCTCCGGCTCCGGCTCCTCCTCCTCACGCGGAGCCGGGAGCTGTTCCAGGAATGCCGCCGGCGGCAGAGCCGCGTCCGGGACTGCCCTTTGCTTTTAGAGAAAGCGGCTCTTTCCGTGCCCCACGCTGAGGGAAATCTGTCTCTGAGAATACAAACCTGCGCCCAGGAGGACGGTGCCCCCCGTATTCGTACACAAAGCAGGGAGGGTCCGATCCGGCACCGCCCCAGCACCAGCGCAGGGGGCACCAGCGCCCCGGGGCAGGGACAGCGCAACGCGGGGGTTTCCAGTTGGCAGTTTTCGCAGCAAGGTGAGGATGAAAGACGAAGCTTAAAGAATCCAGGGGGATCCCGTGGAAAACCCTTTAAATGTCCTGCAGAGGGTGCTCATGCTTGAGGGTTTTGTATCCAAAATAACCACAGTTGATTAAAACCAAAACCATAAAAAAAACAGCCAGTCTGTTGACAAACTCACACTTTTACTTTTCTGGAAAGCACAAGAAGCATACGTGCTTTCTCATTTTAAAGTTTTCTTACCTTTTCCATGTAGTGTTGTCCCATTTAAACTTCATTTTTACTTTTCATTGCAAGATTCCGTCTAATGAACTTGATGCTGCACCACAAAACCAAGCTGCCAGCTCTTCTTCACTGAAGTTTGTCAAGATTGTTCTTTCCATCCACTATTTTATGGCAGACAGAGTCCACAAACTATTCTATGGGGGGACAGTCACCTGAGAGCCTGGGAACTTTCAAACAATTTTTCCTCAGTCTGTTTGTATTTGTCTGCTTAAAGTTGCATCCAACACTTTATTTACTCTTGAAAATCCTCTCTAATTGCCATTAAATCACACAGTATAGCTGTAGCAAGCAATTCTAGGTCTCTGTTTCCAATAGCTGCTCGTGGGACACTGTGCTGTTAATGACCTTTGTGCTGAGAATACTTAGTCCTTTACTTCAACTACTATTTGTTGAGTTTCTTTTTCAACAAGTTTGCACTGTATTAAGTTTCTTTAAATAACCTTTTTGTAATAGCATCCACAAGAAAGCCTTTGAAGAGTGGGGATAAGGTGCTAAACCCCCCAGTTTTCAGTATTTCAAGTGTGCTCTAATCCAATTATTTCACCCTTTCCATCCCGTCAAGAATTTCTACAGCTTGTGAAGAAGTTATGCATCACTGCAAAATGTTAGTATTACCAGTTCATCATATCACACACACCTTCACAGTCATATTTTTTTTATGTCTCTATTTTTCCTATGTATTTTCACAGTCTGTTCTATGAAACAATTCCTTTTCTAGGACATAGCCTCTATTCCTCTGTCTGTATGTATTCATGATCACTTTAGGCGCTCATACCAAATTAATTCATTTCAACCATCACAGCTCCTTATCAGTCTAACTTCTTAACCCAGCTCAGGCAAAACTGTAAAATACAANCCAAATTAATTCATTTCAACCATCACAGCTCCTTATCAGTCTAACTTCTTAACCCAGCTCAGGCAAAACTGTAAAATACAACAAGAGCTGGATGCTTCAGTTTCTGAAATGATAGGTGATTCTCTCGAGTGCAATCCATCTTGTGTCCTAGTCCACAAACTCTGCTTGGGACAATGAGTTTAAAGAGTAACTCACCTTCATAACATGAGATTGGTTTTGTTTCCTTGTCCTGAGCAAGTGCAAATTCAGAACAGCCTTGTGTTAATGAAATCACTCAGCCTACATCAGCAACGAGACATTTGTTACCGGCCCACAACAGGGCAGCAAGGACAACAAAGTTGAATGCTCCCAGTGAGATCTATCAACAGCAGCTCACCCCCAGATGGGCAATGTTTCTGCCAGTCTCTTCCATGCAAGACTGCCACTGCAGCTCCCGTACCTGCCGAAAGCCATCTGGTGCCAGGAGCAGCTGCTCTGCATGAAAGCAAGACACTGCCAACCAGCATCATACTGTCCAGGCACTGGCTGATGCCCCATGCTATTTCCATCTAAAGTAACTGACTGGGTGAAGGAGCTGCTCCCCCACTGCTGGAGCAATCTGCTTTTCATTAGCATTCCACACTCCACTTTATAACAACCCATAAGGTCATATAAAAAAGCACTGATCATGATACACAGCTACTCAAGATTTGTGTAGCTTTTCCTAATATTTGACATAGGAATTGGAGGGCAATCAAATTTTACCATCTGGATGTCTGTTCTCATGTAATATGTGGCATGCCTATCATTTTAAATGAGCCCATCTCACATCATTCCAGATGCCAGATTTAATTCTCTAACGCCCCCATGACTCCCTGCTCTTTCCACCTTAGTGGAACTAAAGCGCTGCAGTAACCGTACTCGATGAAGGACGTTCAACGAGTCTCCATGACCTGCTGCTCCCTCTACTGTATTCACCCACCACCTCAACTATCCCTGCCACGCTGAACACAGACCTTCTGGGTGTAGCTAAAGATACAATGTCTATGTATTCCAAATCAAGCCATTAACTGATATCCTACCCACTGGAAGTTAGGTGTGGTTTTTATGAGGCCAATGGCTAAACTTAGGATCTCAAACTGCCCTTTCTTAAGCAGAATTTATTTTAAACTGATTTTAACCCATGCCTGTCAACAATCTTTAGCAAGATCTGTAACACTACTGTATCACGCTCCTGGCAATTTATGTACCCTACACCTAAACCACATGAGTATCAGATAATACAGTAGTAATAAGCCTAATGCAATTGTCTGAAGACTAGACAAAACCTTTGTCCAAGGTACTATGCTAGTCAGAGTCAGACGCAGGTCTATTTCCTGAATTCCAGCTATTTTCACTTTATTTTTAATTTCCTTCTTTAGGCTTTTAAGTATTTACCCAAAGGCAATGAAAGAAAATCTTTTCCAGGAGCCCACAGGAATACACAAGAGTTTCATTCCACAGCAGCCTAAAAGCTTCAACAGGAATCTTGTGGTTCTGCCACTGGGTGTCTGCTATGTCTAAGATGCTGATGTTACTCTCTGGGTTTGCAGATATTTTGGTATTTAAGCTTAGCAGCACACCGAGCTCTGTTTATTTTTTTTAACCTGCTGAGTTCATAGATTTTTCATCATCAGAAAGGAGGTAAGGTAACACAGGAAACTGTCATGACCTGACATACAGGAAGGTATTTATTTATGAAATCATGACAGGTGATGGTCACAATGATCCCAAGAGTAGGATATCATGCAAAACTACAAAGAAAGAAAACAGGTAATTGTCTATAAACCAGTTTAAAAATTAAATCCAACCTCTGGCAAGATATCAGCCACCTGTCCATGCTGTAAAGAACTGAACAAGATTTTTTGCACAAGAAGGCAGCACGGACTTCATGTTACATGTGGCAAAAGCTCTAAAGCATAGCAAGGCTACAAAAACATTACATGCTTCCACACTACACAGCAAATCCATTGTTTCAGCTCTCAGGAGATAGAAACCTACAAAAAGGCACAGCACTTGGGAGAGCTTAAGCAGAAGAGACCAAGCATAAAGCAACAGAGGTCTCAACGAGCAGCCAGCTCAGAAAGTGAGAATCCACCCGTAACAGGAAGCCTGGCCAGCTACCTAAATATGTAACTCCTACCAGGAACCCTCCACTTCAAAAGGCCTTACACAAAAGCAATGATCTGGTCACCTACCTTTAACTCTAGGAAAAGCCAGATTCCTAGCCCTAAGAGCACATGTGTTGCCAAGAGCACAGCTGACAACAGCAGGTATGCTGCATATTCATAAATACTAATTAGCACATGATGACACGTGCAGTGTGCAGTTCTCTGGCTCAGATTTCCCTCCCAGTGCTAAATGACACTATCTGAAATGGATCTGAGCAAGCAGGGTTTCCTAGTTCTGCTTTCGAGCTCCCTGAAATGCTAGATGAGAGTTCTGTTGCTAACTGAGGGATTCAGCTCTTCAGTGTACAATGGGCCCATGTCCACCAGCCTGCTTTCCAAGCCTGCTGCACACTGTGCTGCCAAGCCACACCAGAGTCTACCCACCAACTCCCTGCAGACATTAGCATGCAGTCAATCCTTTCTTGATTCTACTGTAAACAGCATTCACTTTCCTCATGCAAGACATCAGTGCAGAAATTGGGGCATGTATGTTAGGGAGTTCAGCCCCCTCACTCTTCACCCCAAGCCCTGCCTCTCTGTTGCTGGTAACTTCAGTAGCTCTCTAGGTCCCCAGACCTGTGATCCTGTGCAGCCTTCCCAGCAATAAATGCACAGTGCACCAATAAGCCACTACACCATCCAGTAAATACCAACTGAATCAATGAGGAAAGGTTTTTCTGTAAGCATGCAAATGAGTACAGGAGGAAAACTGAAAAATTTGCAAATCTTTATAGCTAGTAAGATTAAAAAACACATCAGAAGGATTTTTTGATATTTTTAATCAGCCTGCAATTTAGCATTGCTATCTTTAATCTGTGCTACCATGGAAACCATGCAATCAACAACTGGTTGTTTTTTTTTGTATCAAGAGCTTGACATAAGCAAAGGTCCTCAAGGACCTAGTGATTAATTTGGGGTTATTAAAACTAAACAGCAAAGAAAGCATTGGAGAATTTACTAAACCTGTGCTAAAATGTGGCCTAGAGATTAAAGAAGCCCACAGGAAAAAAGAAGGAGAAGGAAGAAAAGTAGTGAGTCAGATAGATAAGGAATTCTATGCTGCAACTTATCTAAGACTGCATCCAGAAGTTAAAGAGAACAAATAAAGGTGGAAATGAAGAACAGATGAAATTGTGACAGCATCCAATAATGCAGTGTGTTCTTTTCTTCCCAGAAACTTAGAAAGTTCCCTGCTTTGCTGGGTGTTTTTTTTAACACTTTCCTTTAGGTAGACTTGACCATTTGCAAAACAATAGACTATGACAGAACTCCTTTAAATCTATACACACATGAAATAGATTAAACCTTTCCTAACATGTCTGGAATTGCTTACTTAAAATTCTAGATGTGCAAGTAAAGTACACTCAAATGCTATGTCTCCTCCAAAAAAGAGGAAAACTGTCCAAAATTTAAGATTCAAATCAATTCAGAAATAACTGATGAAAAACAGGAATTTGAAAACAAGGTCAAAAAATGTCCATAATGAATGGATTTGGGTCAGAATCCAAGTAACAACACCGCTCTGTAAAGGAAACAGAAAATGATACAAAGAAATTTGGGTAGATAGACAGGACTTGCTTTCCTGTGGTTCTAAAGAAAAAAGAATGCCGTAGGATGGACTAATTCAAGGGGATTTGTCAGTCAAGTACTATTGACACACAAACATTTAAATGTCCACGACTAGAATCAGTAAACACTGCCAGAGCTAGATTTTCCACGGTGCTTCTGTGATAACAGATGTGAAAAATGCTGTAAGTTGGCTCAATAAATGACACACAGGCATCACTTGTCTACAAGGTGTACAGAAGTCTCTTTGCAGAATGCAACATTAATTCCTAAGCAAGAAATTGGGTGAAACAGCAAAATCTTTCACTTGCACAGAGTCTTTCACATAAAATAAATAAAATCTGCAAAAGGATTTACTATGAATTATTGTTTCAACAACATGAAGGACTGAAGGACTTTTTTTCCTCCCATATCTAGCTAATATTACCCAAAGCAAGGCTATGAAAAGCAGGAATTTCACTGAAGGTAACAACTGTATAGAAAGGAGAAATAAAGCAACCAAATTTGATTGTTTAAGAGCAGAGTGTACAAGACATACAGATACTCAAAAAGTAATGAACCAATGCACTGAAGAGCTGAACCTCCAAGTACAAGTACGCCTTTTAAAACTATTAGGATGTTATTCAATTGCACTCTGAGTGAGCAAGAAACAGTTACTAAAGGACATACTGTCTCTGCTAATAACAAATAATATGGAATCTCAAATGATAACCAGTCATGGCAAACTGAAAATACAAATTACTTTTGTTAATAGGTGGCCATCTACAACAAAACACATTCACTAGGAAAAGTGTGTCTTGTGGTAGCACAGGAAAATACAAGTATAACTCTCTTTAAAGCAAAACCTCCACTTGGTTGAACAAAAAATAACATGGTACAGGGCAGCAGAATGTTTCTCAGTGTCATGCTTTTTAAAAAAAATTTCTTTTCCTGAAAATATTTCATGGCTTTAACTTGGAACAATCTTCTGAGATCTCCTGTTTGAACAAGAACCCAAATATTCACTTTCATATAAAGTAACTATTAGCTTACAGCTAAAAAAAAATAGTTTTATAACGAGCCACACAGTCTCATAGTCTGTAGTACCATACTTCATTTGCCATGCAGAAACAGCTCTCAGACTTTAAGTTACCGATTGGATTTTAGCAGAAACACACACAATAGCAACATTGTAATTATTAAATCTTCTATTTATTCAAATAAATCAATAGGTAAATAGCTATGATTGATTTTTACCTTTTTTAGTGCAGATGTATTGATGCCAGAATTACAGAGAAACTTTAATGGGGAGAAGACAGGGCAAGTCATCTTCTGCACAACAAGTTCCACATTTACTTGTCCAGAAACGTACCCTCTGTATCACACTCTACTGCTTTACAAGAGATTAGCTATTAAATGCAAAGTCTGTTTGCAAAAGGCTTAGAAGGAGGATAAAGGTCAAGTCATATCTGAACACCTCTGAAACATCTTCACAAACCAACAGTTACAATTAATATATTACACACTGTCATCTTGACCCTACTTAAACTGATGAGAGGTGCCACTAAAATTAGTAAACATTTGAACATTTAATGTAAAAAAATTCTGGTATTTTATGTTCTGCTATAACTCATCTTGATAAATGAATCTTTTATTTTTTACATCAGCTTATTATGAGTCTTCTTAGAGAGTTCTTAAGAGCCATTAAACAAGTAAGATGCATGCTTCTTAGCCTTTTTTTAAAGTTAAAAAAGGCCAATAATTAATTCAACCAACCTTCTGAACACCAAGACTTGAGTCACACTACTCCATGCCCTATGACCTATTCACAGCTGAAAAACTAATGGAAAAAGTAAACCATAAATTACTCATAGTTGAAGAAAAAAATTAATCTTTTTTTCAGCATGAAATATATTTAATGTATTTTCAAGTAAGACTGTTTACATGAAATGCATTTTACACTATACATGGTTTTTGATATTGAAGAATATACGTACACTGGCACAACCCATACACTTAAATAGCTGTACACTATTTACATTTTAAAATATTTTACACAGCTCCAAAACATCAGCATCATTTAGCTATACACATTTTAAACTGAAGTGCAAAATGCTTACAGGTTTTTTAACACGGGAATTTCAACATAAATGCTGCTTTCAGGTCTTCATTAATTCAACAGACTTGGGTATTAACTTTGTTCCATGCCAGCCATCAGTGACAAAGCTAAAGATTCCACTGTGAAACAAACCATAAAAAAGCAGTTAATATTTGCATTTGCAGCAGTCCGTGAATACTTATTGTACTATTCAATTCTGTGGTTTAAAAGGAAGCTAATGAGTTTATTTTCTAAATTGTAATACTTCAGGACTTAAGACAGTAAGACAGTTTAATGAATCTCTGACAGTTTATACAATATTTCACCATATTCACCATCAGTTATCCATTAGTTATTTCATATGTAAGTACCAGTAAGAAATTAGCTCCTCTGTTTGAAATCCTGTTGTACATACACACACAAAAATAAATTAAAGGTTGTGGGGGGTTATATACAGCAAGCCATTCTCAGATGGTTCTTGCAGACAAGCTCTTGTAGACTTAGTAACAGTGATGTCAGATATTACCTGTTTTAGAATCACAGACTCATTTAGGTTGGAAAAGGTCCTTAAAATCAGTGAGTCCAACCGCTAACCTAACACTGCCAAGTCCACCACTAAGTCATGTCTCCTACACCATCTGTAGATGTGCTTAGAAATCTGTTAGAATATACATCGACATGCCAACCAACCTCACTGAGCAGTCACCCCCCTAATGCAAACTGGTGCTGATTCACAATTTAAGCTAATAGCAGGCTGTAAGCAGAAGCCCAGACGTACCATCTTCTGCTGTTTCTGCTACCAAGGAAGCAGCTTCCAACAGATGGGCAGAGCTAACAGCTCTGTGCAGTTGTAGCTCAGGCACCATAATACTAAAATCCTATCTGCTCAAGATACATCAAAGCTGTTATTCAATAACAACAAAAAGAGTGCTCTTCTATGACTCCAGTACTTAGTTTCATTAGTTTAGAAAACTGCTTGTCACTTGCTTGGCTGCATCAGCTTCCCCTCATCAAGAAAGGAGATAAACTGAAGAGAGCTGTCATAAAAAAGCTTGGCACAAATACTCTAAAAAAATAATGACTTCAGCTTAGTAAGAAGTAAGTCTTCCTGTCCCTCTGTGAATAACTCACAAAATCACATTTAAGATGTACTGACAAATATTAACACAGATTAAAACATAAATAAATTCAGAGCAAACTTGTGTAAGTGCAGGTATGTGAAAAGCTTAATGTACTTACAGTGAGGAAAAGAGCCTCGACAGACAGCTTTGTTGAGAACAGTTACAAGAAACATGTGACAGTTTTTAAAATCAGACTCCATCTTCTCTATGGATTCCATCCTACAGAACAGTTTAACAGAGGAATGCTTAGCAAACAGCCATTACATTACCTTCAAAATATGACTGAAATTTCACAGTAAATGACAAAAGTATTCTTTACATAGAATTCGTTTGAACTTACAATATTTCAGTTAGGCCTGTGTATGCTACTTCTGGAAAACAAAGACAATTTTGACAGGAGCATCTGAGCACTGTCACAACAGCATTAATAATTTCCTCACCATAGAAATCTCTGCAGTGATTTGGAGGAACTGTGTGGTTCCAACCGACAACTATTATTTCTACACAGGTTTATATTTCAAGGCAGCTTTTCCTGGTCCCTATTGCTTCAGAGCAACTTGGGGTAAACCTACATTGCCAACAAAACAGGGATACCCACGCTGCTTTACTATCAGACATCTCTTGAATTCCACTTTGGATTCTGCCAGCTAGCATTCACCACTCAAGTGAGATGACACAGTTCACAAGAGTCACTCATTTCCTTTTACCCCTCTCCCAAGATGATACAGATGACACTACATCAGCTATGACTTTCTCCTGCCATATCCAAGAGCACAAAACCACATGCCCTGAGTTTCAGTCTTTGTTAACAGCATTCACAAATTATTTCTGACACTTCAAATGAGAAAAGCACTCCAAAAATAGCAACTTCCTAATGCCACAGGAGGATGGAATCCAAGTTCTAGGTAGCATCTGTGCCAAAGAGAATTAGTCCTGAAAAACATCAAGTAAGCCAGTACCCACCAGCTGGCTTCAGAACCATACATAAACCTGAGTGTTGGACACAGCCTTGGAGACTTGCCAAGAATCGCTGTTCCTTCAAGCAGCAGGCTGCACAAACAGAAGTATAAATGGGGTGGAGAGCAGCCCTGCAGAAATGGATCTGAGGAGTGCTGGGGGGCAGCATCCCAACACAAGTGAGCAGGGAACCCAGCTAGCCAGGAGGACAAACCTCATGGTGGAGTGCATCAAACACAGCACAGCACAGCCAGTCAAAGGACATGATTGATTATCCCACTGTGTTCAGCATTGGTGTGGCCTCACCTGGAGCGCTGTGTGCACTTCTGGGTACAAAATCATACTGAGAGCTTAAAAATTATGACCATGTAGGGTTGTAGGCATGTGTACTTACTTCCAAGCCCCCAAACCAGCCTGCCAACGGTCTGCAAACATCAGCACTAAATTTAACACTTTCATTATAGCTTCTTTCACAAAGCTCACCTGAATTAAAATACAAGGAGCAAGTCAAAAATTCATTCTTAAGCATAACAATTTTCATCATTACGCTGCAATACAAAGGTATCACACGCCATTTAATCTGATCTGTAAAAACAGTCTCATAAGTACAATGTGATTCTTCCAAATTTAAGATATGTTTTGGATTTGTTCTCCAACTCATTTTGCAGCTGACTACTTTGATGCAGACTATGCACACATAGGATGTGGGATAAAAGGTTACAATGTTATATTCATGTACGTCCATTCCTGGCCATACCACTATGTATAATCCTCCCTACATTGCCAAGCCTCAGCTTGTTCAAAACCTCCCATCTATTAGAAATAAACGAGTCATGTAATATCCAATACAAAGGATTTAATTTTATATTCTCTCCTTGACAGAATTGAACTGAAACCAGCAAGGGAAACTGGATCTCTGTGTTAAGTGGGGAAAAGTTATCACTTCTTCAAGACTACCTATATATTGCTTAGTATATATGAACTGCAAAATAGCACAATTAGTACTGAACTACTTTCTTGTCCTGCTAAACTCAATATATCAAATATACTAATTTTTAACCCACCTTTTCTCTCAGTAAGCAGCGATCATGAATTGTAGATAGATATCTGTAATGAATCTTTATCAATTGATCTAAATCTTTGGCTTCTTCTACCTGGTGCTGAAACTCCAAGCCTGTACTGTGAAGAATCTTTAAAAAACGACCATAGTTATTAAATTCAGTGTTGCACACAAGTGATTATGACTCTCTTTCAATATATTTTTAAGAGCCTGAGATTGCACAATTGATTTGCTTTTCCTGCTCATATTTTACAAACGGCCTCCAAATTACCATCAACAGTAAAAATTTCAAGCTCTTCTCACTACACAACAACATTCCTCCTATAAATAGGAATACTACATATTTTTAGAATTACTGTCTTAAAATAGTCAAGTTAAAAATTAAACATATCAATCTCAAAATAATTTTGCAGAAAGGATATTGTATTTAGATTTTCCTTTTTTCTTTTCTTTTAATATTTAGAGAAAAATTAATACTGCATCTCCAGTTACAAATTCTTAATATAAAGAAAATGGTTTTAGAAGACAAACCCTTGTCATGATGTAGTTGTGCAAGCTGTTAACAAAATGCATAAGTTTCACTCTTAAGAGGAACATGCGATGTATTTGTTGTTTTATACTTTCTGTTTGTGGTCCAAATAGAGGAAGCGTTCCTTGTTCTAATGAAGTTCCTTCCTTAACCTGTGGAGTTTCTGCAGCAGAGACTAGTTCTACAAAAAAAATAAAATAATCAAGAGTATTGCTCTTTTTGGGAAAAGACTTAAGCACAAAGTCATGCCCATAAAGTTCAAACAGTAGAAAACCACATACTTTTAGAAAGATAACTACTTAATTAATGTTCAAATCATAGATGAACCCAACAACTTTCTAATGTATTTTTCTAAGACATGAAGTCTGTATCCACTTTACATGGGACAGAAAGAGTATACACATTAACCTGGTGAAGGAAATACCATGAAATGTCTTTCTGTAATCCCCAAACAACTTTTGTTTCAACCTCAAATAGAGTATTTTTTTCATCTTGTTTTTTTAACTTGTCTGCAAAGTATTACTCATAAAAACTTGGACTATACATAAAGGAAAACATTAGGGTGTGGTAGACAGGTCTTCTTTCAACAGCAAGGCTGAAGACTGACATAGCAAGTTTCCAACATAGCTAACTAGACTTGAATCAGAGACCAAGGGAATGCAGGAATAGTGTTGTCCCTGAGGCTGAAAAGTGAAAAACATACCAGCTTAATACATCTAATTTGCAATGCTAATAGAGATTAATATTTTATAGAATGAATCAAAATTCTAAGTAGTTTATACTACTTACTACAGAAAGCAGAAGACTATTTATATCCTTAGAACACAAACCAAGTTTATTTATAGAGTATCTTTCATTGAAGAAGTATCTTACCATCAAATCGCAAAACATCTAGACTATACTTGGCCCACTTTATTTGCAGTAAGAGCAGAAAAACTTGATTGTAAATTTTTTGGCACTCTAAACTTATAACAATATCCACAGGCCAAGGAACCTAAGAAGAAGAGAGGATAATCAAGACAGAAAATATGAGTCATTTTAATACAACACTTCAAATCTGTTCTAGAACAAGGACTACAGTCATATGAACTCACTACCTTGTAACTTAATGTCAGACCATCTAAGGTGTGGACAGGGAGTTTCTTCTTTGCTGTATCAACAGTTTCAAATGATATAGACAACCTATGCAAGGAAAAAAGTAATGTCATTGGTGAGAAAATGTTTTAAATTAGTAGGTAGTTTTATTAGTTTTTATTTCCTACTGCTAAATACCAACTATCTGATTTAATCTGGAGGACTTGGGTAGAAAAGAGGACAACAGCTCAAAACTTCATTAAAACAGATTATTTTAATGAGTACACGATAATTACTATTGTGCTATGCAAGTTAAGCACATTCATAGAGGTAAGTGTAAAAGAAACATAACAAAGTGTGTTTTGCATTTTACCTTACACTGTCCTCTGGATACCGTTGTCCAACAGCTTCCTGTAGTTGAACATTTAAGAAAGCAACATTCTGCCAAGATTCCTTTTCTCTAATTTTGTCAAAAATAGATGTATAGAAATCATACATGGTATCTCCAGCTTCAAGTAAGAAAAAGTTTCTCATTGCCTGCAAATATTCTACAAGCCTAGACGGGAACAAACATACAGCATTTCCTCAGTCTCATCATACAGGTGAACCCAAACCACAGTTGTTACAGAAACAAAACTCTTAAATACTCTTCACTATAAGAACTCAGTATTGGACATAAACATAACAAAGTCCACAGTGAATCCTTTGTTTAAGCCTCATAAAGCTTTCACACACATTCAAATAAAACAAAATAACCAAGGCGTTTTTTGAACAGCTCCAGGGACTTCAAGGGGACTGCCTGCAGTATTCAGACATCTTATAGGGTAGGTAATTCTGAGAAATAGCATAGTTTAGAAATCCTGTCCCTCTCTGAGCTTAGAATGACAGCACTACTAAGAAGCATTTTGAAACAATAATCCCCACTGAACACCCACTGAAGACAAATGACAGATTTGCTGTTGATTTAAGCTAGACCAAGTTTTCATCCAAGAGTCTTTCATGTTAGATTCCCCTTTGCTCCTTAACAATTTTATTGTTGGTTATCAAATTGGAATATAAACACAACATAAAATTGCTTCTTTTAGTGGTGGTATACCACTGGTAATAAGAAAAAAAAATAAAGAACAGATTACTTTCCTACCTATAATCCTTCTTTAAAGTTTGCATCAGATTGCCACAACATTCCAAGTATTGCTTGTCGATATGCGGATAAAGGCAAGACCTCAAGGTCAGTTCAAAAGTCTGGCAGGTCACAGATTCTGAGGATCTATCCACAGAGACATCCCCACCAGTAAACTTCTCATGGAAGTCACTCTGTTCCAAATACAGTCTTGAAAATAAAACAAACTACTTAGAGAAGAAAGTTCATTATTCATACAATATAAAAAACAATGCCATACCTTCAAAGATTTTAATCAATACTGGATCCTCTGCTCTAAAATAGATGGCACAGGAGTACTAAAAGCTGATTCATAACTGGAGTACATATCAAGCCTCCAAAGTTATCCATCATACTGTTTGTGTATCACCAGACATAAGAATACCAAAGAGGACAGCATTCTGTAACCACAGTTGCTTAAGGCACAGTTCTGAACAACATCAAGTTCAAACACTACACGTTAATAAACAAACTCATTTTCCTAAGAACTTTTAAAACTCTACTGTGCATATACAGCAGTCAGATGAGCTTCCCAGGAAAGAAAAATAAAATTAAAGAAACAAAGTAAAAATTTGACCAACAACCACAGAACAGCAAACAAAACAAAACCCCCAAACAAACAAAAACCAAAACCACCCCACAGACTGGTTTGAGGCATATTTATTATGGTGTCCCTATATATTATCTGTAATGTTATGTGATGGGAAGAGAGTATCTGTAGTCTACATTTGGTAAGTTTGTTTTTTCACAGAAAGGATCGAATTATTATAATATGTTGTAAAAAGCTACCTGCCAGCTGAACCCACTGTTAGAGAAAGTCCAGCTCATCGCAGCTATTGCCTTGATAAACTGGATGATTCAGACATTGAATTAATGTAGCAGTTTTGACAAACAGAATAGTCTCAATGAACAAAGGAAATAACAGTCTTATCTACTATTAATTATGATTTCTTTACAACAACTTCCTCCTAGGACTGAAAGGAAAATACGTATATTGACAATTAGTATTTAGGAAAAACATAAGTTCTTATTTGTAAATACGATTTTCAGAGTTTGTCTTCCTGCTAATTTCCAAAACATGTATAACCTCTATCAGACTTTCACCATTATGAAGAACAAAGAATATGCAAGTAACATGAATTTTGGAAGGCTTTTACAATTAAATGGCTTAAGCACAGCACAACTGAAGCTGTATTCTTCTAAGAATATACTTGGCACAAATCAAGGACTTTGTGTACAAATTCCAATCAAACTCATTTAAAAGTCCAGATTTTACAACAGCATTCACTATTAAACCACTCACTTGACAGAAGTCTGTTACAATAGAGACTATTTCAATTTTCTATGCTACCAATTGTGAGAAGCACATTCTTCACTGATTCTAATTGTTTTTCTTTAACTAAGCACAAGGGGAATGCCTGTTTAGCTTCTGTCACTGATTGTTGGTGCTCCTCTTTGTTCTGCCCTTGCTTGCTTTCAGCAGCAGTAGCAATAAAAACATGGTCTACGAAATGTCACCAGGCAGAACACTGCTCTCAAATACACAGCAGGAAGATCATTCATTTACCTGGCAAAATTAATAGCCAGCAGCGGGTCGTGGACATCATCCAGTTCCAAGTGTCTTTCAGCTATAGACTGCATCTTTATCAGGCTCTGCTTTGTGGCCTGCTGTTCTGTAATAATATCAGGAACAGACTCTTCCCCGTGCCGCAGGCGAGACTGCACCGATTCCAAGAACAGCGTGTATAAACTCTTCCGTTCAGCATCTGGATTGGGCAACACATTCTGATGTAAGATTTTTCTTCTAAGAGGAAACACCATCTGAACTAAAAGAACAACTCCACAGTCCAACATTCACTAGCTAACTTTTAAAATAATAAAGTTAGGTTACTATTCAGAAGAAGACCCAATCAGAAATATACATTTTAAATTATAGGACTAGTCCAATGCTAAGGTCAGGCATGGGTTCAAATGGACAGCAGAATGGGTGTCTGAAATATTTCTGACACTGTTAAAGGACTTCCTACTTCAGGTGCAAAGGCAGTTAATTTTCAGCACCTGAAACAACCCTTCCCTATTCACTAGAACAGATGATACTCTCACACCAAAGGGGGAAATAAACCAAGTGAGCCTCTAAAATAATTTAACTATCTCTACTTCTAGACATCAAGGAGCAGCAAAATGAAAATTATTTTGTTTTTTTAAAAAAAAAAAAAAAGCCACCCGCCCCCCACCCAATTTTGGTTACAATGTTGCATTATGTTTTACAATCATTCAAGCTAAATATCCTAGTTATCCAAACATCTTCCATCTACTTATGAGTAAGCTTTTTTAAAAAAAAAATAAAATTCCATATTCTGCCTGAGAATTACTGAACCCCTTACTAATGGAAAACAATTATTTATTTAAAATCTTCTCCA
>VXBX01003456.1:341-10407 GCA_013400415.1 Scytalopus superciliaris | reverse complement strand
AAAAAAAAAAAAAAGAGAAACCATAATAATGACAACTAAAAATGAAAGCATATTGTGGAACAGAAAATTTTGCTTCTACAGGTTGTTCAAGATTGTTCTGAACAGGAATGGTTTTGAGGGGAGTTTTGTGCCCAGAATATGCCTTTTTTCTATAAATAATAAAGCATGAACAAGGGATTTTTTTAAAGGTCATCTCCAGTAGTTTCATTTTGACTCTCATCTGATCTACATCTTCCCTGCATCATCATTCCTTTTTCACTGCCGAGGCACAGAGGGGGAACGGTGCGGGAGCAGAATGGGCTGTACCCCCTCTGTGAGAAATACTTCTTTGCAGCTGGTAGAGGAGCAATAGTATTTGCCACTCCCCAACATAATCCTGGCACATCCACCTCAGGCAACCTTTTAATAATAGGCTTAAAATGCATAAAAGGAGGTTTAGTAGGGGGGGACGGGAAAAGGAAAGAGAAAAGCTGTCTTGTGATAAGGATCGAAAAAATTGGGCTGCAATAGTATGTGAGGCTTTAAACACTCCCACACTGAAAATTTTAAGACCAGTTTAGATAAACATCTGTAAGAAATTGTTTAGATAACACTGACTGTGTTTGGGATCAGGGGATCACCTGAAGATTTTTCAAAATCTATCCCTGCCCTTTCTAGTATAATGAGAAATGACAATGTAAAACAGAACAAAGTCTCACCCAAGGACAGAATTTAATGGTGTTTCCCACTGCTTTTCCCTGTGCAATAAAGACAGATACACAACGAATGCTGTCTCATCAGGGAAGGAGGGAGAAGGGACCAGGCATGGATAAGAAGACAAAAGGCATGTCATTTCACTTTCTGATTAACTTAAAATTTGCAGTGGAAGCAAACAGTACTTTTGGCATCATTAAATTGGATTATAAAATCATCAGGGCTCCACAGTGTCTGTTCAGCTCACCACTTTAATCTTACCTATCACTCGGCCTACATGCACAATACCAAACATTTGTAACAATTACTACCACAACAGCTGACTCTTACCATACAAGGATAACAGTCAGACACTCTGGGATCCCTGAGATTAAGTGCAGCAGAAGTTCTAAGACTACTACAAATGAAAGTCCACTGTAGAGCATACTGCAAAGAATAAAGATAAAACCTCAGTCTGACATGTCACTGCTTTCCTCAGCTTTGTCCCATTCACCACTACAAGCTTGCTACAAGAATTCCTTCTTTCAGTGAAATGTCATCCTACCTGCACTGTACAGACCCACTGTACAGGAACAGACTGCTGTGACCTCCTCTCTCCCTTTAGGCTGTGATTATTTCAGCCTAACTCCACCTCCCCTGCAATGCTACTTCTTTGTTTAATTATTTTGTCAAGTCCTGGCTTATCACAGAGCTTTTCACTTAAATTAAAAGCAATAAAAACATATTTTGAATTGTTCACCTATTGTGCTTGAATCACACGCACTTAACAAAATGCTTTGATGGAGTCCTCACTTAACATTCCTTCTGTCTCAATGACCTTGACTGTTACTGAACATCTGTTTCACCCTTATCTTGCACTGAAATGTTGTAGACAGATGTAGCTGTAAGAAGTCACTGACCTCAAAATTCAAGACCTTAATTCAATTATTCCTATGAAATCTATAGTTTGTGCACAATTAAGTTAGAAAGAAATGTGGTCACATACTGATTTTTTTAATGCTCCCAGCAGAAGGAAAATCTTATCAAGAGAGCTCCTACAAAATGCCACAGTAACCTGGAGACTGGAAATTTCAATGTCAATTGAACTCCTTACCCCAAAGAAAGAAAAAGTCATCTGAACCTATTATTGTGCAAAACTGAAGGGGTCTCCTGTGGGCCTTTGATCATTTTGCATGTCTTAATTCCTTTTTCCAGTCCTTTTGTTTCTGATATGTGCACTGAGCAAATTGAAAGGAACAATCTGTTACTAATTACTCAGGTCTACTCTGCACTCCCCTCCCAGCACAGCTGAATGCCAGTATGTGCCCACAAGGAGCAACTTCACCAGTGACCACACAGAACTGGAAACAAACCTCTAATGCTACAGGTGCAGGCTCCAGAGTTCCATTCCCATCACCCTTCATGCCTTCCCATTTCATACACCCTCCACACCAGCCCAAGTACACTGTAAAGCTCCTGCACTTGGGGTAACCTTCCTCTTTCCTCTGTAACCCTAAATGTTCCCTTTTACACTGCAAAGTTAGCAAGAGTAGGACAAGTTGCTGGTAACAACTGTGCACCAAACATGGATACTCTGCTCCCACAGCTAGGTTCCTGCTTCCTGAATCACAAGTGCCTTGATAAGGATTATTGCCATGACAGAAAGAGCAAGACTAGGGAAGATGATCTCATGTCGCCTGTCTGCACTCAAGAGAACTACATTTCTTCATGGCATCATACTTGGCACTCAATTGCCTCCTAAAAGAGAGGTAGAGCAAAGCACTTAAAAGTAGGTAATCATTCTTCCATATCTCTGGCACTGGCTCACCATCTTTTAGGGCCTGAAATTGCTTCCACAAAAGTAATGAGACTTCATCTATTAATTCCAGTGGCAACAGAATCAACCTTGGCAATAGATTTTTCCTGCTATTAATAAAGCCTGCTGTTCTTTTTACTAATGCATTTGTTCACAAACACACGTACCCAGGCAAAATGTTATGTGGGTGCCCTTGGCATTGGATGCCCAGTCATTAATGATTCACATCAAACAACTACCTGTTCAGTGAGCAATTACTACTTTTTTTTCTTTTTTTTTTTAATTTATATAATCTTTACCCATCCCTGAAACCTAAAATATGATACTTACTGATGCCAACAGCTGTAATAAGTTTAATCGCAAGTTCTGGGATTTCACACTGCATAAAGAAAGGTTCCAAAATGTACCGTCCAAATGCCAACGATATCACTGCCGTGGCAGCAGGGCTAGAATGAAAACAACAAAGTTACAAAATTAATCTGCAAGAGTACACAGATATTACTCTTATGGGATCATGCTGTAATTTCACTATCACAGAACTGTGAACCTCAGTTTTGGTGCTTGCTGGTAACTATGCTGACATGTACCATGGTTTCTGAATGGAGCACTGCTCAGTAGCTCTGATTTTGACAGCAACACCTCTTATCACTTCTTACATCCATGTTGCAAAGCAGCCATAATCAGAAAGGAAAAATATCCATAGAAATCTTCATTCACTAGCTTGAACATAAGCAGAATTGGATTACATGGGCAAAACCCAGGATAAAAGTCAATGAATTTTCATGGCCAGGTATATCTCACCCTTCAGGGACTCAAGCAAATTAATTTCAGTCAAGCTGAGAATTCTGATTTACTGAAATAAGTATCCAAAACATACCCAAGTCTGTTATTAAATTTTGAGACAATGCAAAAAAATTATTAAAATGGGATTTCCTAAAATACAAACAGAATGTGTTCCTTTTATTGACTAAAAACTTCCTAGAACTACAAGTGAGAGCAAAAATCCATGAAACACAGAAAACCCTTACCATAAAATCAAGAAATGTGAAGAAAGGCAAGCAGTTGTTGCATTTACAAATTTGAACTGCTCATAATATATCATAATAGCCTTTCTCTTTGAGACAAGTTAATTGTTTGCCAGAAGCCTTCATAGTGACACACATTAATAGCAAATTAGCCATGAATCAAACACTGTCTGCATATTACAGTTCAAGTGGTCTGTTCACATTCCATTTGGGAGGACACTTTCACCCTTCTTAGAACAGTTGGTGGCATCACACACTATACACACTGTAAGGATGAAACAGCATAAGATTCTGTCTCCAAGCATTTCTGACTGAAATCAGAGTCCATGCAAATTTCTTGTGAAAACATAAACAGCATTTAATAAAATAACACCTCACTTCACAGAATTTTAATAAAAATGCTACGGAACAGGGTAAAAATTCTGCAGAGAAGTTGTTATTCCCCGTCGAACAATAAAGGAATTTTCCACAAGAGAGTTTCATCCTGGAAACAAAATCCACTTTCTTCATGTTATGACTCAACCCAGAAGTCACACACTGTGCTGGACTAAGCTGCAGAGCAGCAAAGAACAGAAGTATCTCCCATGGAAAGTTTCTGCATGGACAAGCAAGGGCTGCTGCATGTGCATGTCCCATGTAAACGGATGTTCCTCTCACTGGCCAGCAAATGGCTTTACAAATTCTACCTGGATTTTCACAGACATTTACTGACTTTACCTCAGTGCAATATTTCTAATTCACATGAGAAGATCACCAGGCTTCCAATTTTTAAATACTGCAGCCTGCCAAAAGTAGCTTGAAGTGCCCCAGATCAGATGCAAGATCAGATCTTTGGAGATGTCCCAGACTTTTTTCCTCAGTCCCAGCTCCTTTTCCCATAACCTGGATTTTCCCCTCCCATTTTAAGGAAAAGTGTTTTTAAAGAAGCAGTCTCATCACTGTGTTTCTAGAATCGTAGCTCCTAAATTATACTTCTAATAAATATCTGTGCCTGGGAGATGTTGCTGGCATTGCAGTCAATCAGTGGAGGTGGAAGTTTAAAGAATGAAGCAGTGTTCAAAAAACATGTAGATGGGGTGTTTAGGGACACAGCTCAGTGGTGGATTCAGCAGTGCTGAGTTAATGGTTGGACTCAATGTTTTCAGAGGTCTTTTCCAACCCTTAGTGATTCCATGCTTTTCCTCCTGACTGCAATCCTACAGGCAGGCTGGCAGCCCTAAATAGATGTGTGTTCAGGAGCAGACAGAAAGCACATGAGCAGCTTTTGCTGAAGGGGAAGGACATAAAAATCTGCCAGGTGAGGAACAAGTCAGTGCCCCAACACATACCACACATGAGTCAGGCACCTGGCAGCACACTTTCACCCAGCCTGTGTTTAGTAACCACCACAGGAAAGCACTGCAGACAATGCAGTCACACAGTCGTCTTCACTTGTTCGAAAACTAGTTGTTTGGGGTTGTTTTTTAAAAGGAATGTATATATATGTATATAAAATATAGCAACCTCACTTTTGAGGAGAAAAAAGTTCACACTTGCACTGGATGAGGAGCAGCACAGTGCAAGGCATAACTAAACAGCAGGTGATCCTGGCACAGTTTAATCAGTACATGGGCAGAGTTGAAGTGTGTCCTACACTTTAAAGTAGTGGCTGAAGAGATGTGTGAGAACAGGAAATGTTTATTGTGGTTGCAATCACTTCACCAGCCTGTGAGTGTGATAATCCTGCAATCTTTAAGGGGAAAACCAGCTTAGCTGAGAAGTGTCTGTGCAACTTCATCTGCTGAAAACAAACACAGACACATATCAGGTCTCAACTTCTTTGATAGCAGCAGCCAATTAGTTTCCTGATGCAGGAGTCATATATAAAACTCTACACAAAGAGTTTCAGCAGCATTGCTCTGATCATCACAAGCTATAACATGTACGCCTTCCTTGCTGCCTCTCTGGGTGATTAAAGAGTCCACTGATGTTTGTTCCCATGCAAGATGATTATTTTCTGGGTGTGGGGCAGATCATGATGACTAAGAGCATTTTCATGACATTCCTGAGACATTGTCATATGTAAAAAAAAGTATTATTTTTTGAGGAGAGGAATTTATGAAGCCTGGTTTCTTGTGGATGTTTGTGCCTAGGCTAATAGGGTCCCTCTGCGTAACAAGGTACAGATTAAGAGGGGGACTTGTAACACTGCTATCTTTTGTTGATTCTGTGATGTGAAATGATATAGCACTGTGAAAACACGAGTCTCGTTCTTCTGCCTGATTTTTCTTTTTGGCAAAAAGTTAATATAGTTGAGACATCTGCCCTTTCATCACATTTGATGGAAATTATGCAGTTAATTCAAAGGTTACATGTGGGTGGGGAGGATGTGAGGGACCATCTGACATACAAAATTATTTCCTCCGGAAACAACATACAGATTTATATATTCACAATGACTCAGCACTGTCAGCACTTTTAAACTCAACAATCTATGTTAGAACTTGTCAATGTTATGTAAACATAGTTGTGATTTGAAATGAGGCTTGTGCTTTTGTGACTAATCTGCTGATTGTGGAAGAGAGGGAAAAGGAGTGCTAACCAGCCTGAGGGGGGGATGGAGCATTCTCAAAGTCACTATGCATAAATGAATTGCCCTGTTCTACATGTAGCCAGCTCTCCAATCTCAGCAATACAGTAAAAATAAAAACAAAAATTCAAAGGGCCACATGCGAGTTTGCAACAAAGGTCCATTTGCCTTATGAAAGTTTATTTGATATGACGTGGCATCTTTATATTGTAATTCATTTATACAATGTCAAAGCCTGCATGTCAAAGATTTACACATCAAAACAATACTTTGGACATTTTAGATATGTGAAGAATTAATGTTAATTTATTTGGTCAGTTAGTGCTTTTCATAGTAAGAGTTAAGTTCTCCAGCACCCCTCAAAAGCAAACAATGGGGACCTATGCTGACACATCAAGCATACATGGTGCCCCTAACTCTGAGCACTACTGGGTACCAGCTTCACGAGGAGTTACTCCTCTGTCCACAGACAACAGCAACTGCTACAAAAACCAGTGCCAAGAAAATGTAAAGGTGACTTCCCTCTTCCACTGTGCTACATCTAGGCGTGGGTATTAGCATTATTAGTGACATTAATGGATACAGTAAGCTTAGCGAAATTTAAGCAAGTAGTTGAATTTGTATAGTAGGCAGTTTTCTTAGAATCCTTGTATTTCCCTCATACACATCTTCTTGAATGCTTCAATGCTGATGAACAAAACAGCATTTTTAAACGCTCTGAAGCAACCATACTAAAAGAACACAATTCATTGATCAAGTTATATTTATTTTGCCCATCATGTACTGGACGCTTTTCTTTATGACTAAAAAGCATACTGCCATCAGAAAAGAAACAGCAAAGTCATGATACACTTACCGAATAATGAGTAGTTCAACCCAGACTCTCACAAAAGCAGGTAATGGGCCAAAGGCCTCCAGGATGTATGTGTAGTGACCACCAGATTTCTTAATGCATGTTCCTAGTTCAGCGTAGCAGAGGGCACCTGTGAGAATTAAACCATGGTATCATGAGAGGTATCCAGAAAAAACATTTATAGGTTAAACAACAGAGCTGTCACGATATCATAGCTACTTTATATATATGTTTTTTCCAATCAATTTTGTAAGTTTTAAATCATTCACCTAGACATGCAGTTAACCAAACTGTGTATATATCCAGCTATATTTACATCTAAAGCCATTGGACAAGCTACTTACTCTCAACAAGTGTTGTTACTCATTTGCATCTTGTGAAAAGGGACAGCAAAACAGGGTGTCGCACCAGCTAACCTACTTCCCAGACAGCCAGACTGCATCACTAAGTGGAGTTTTCTGACACATTTCCTTGTTATCAAAGGCTGCTCAGGTCCCTTCAGCCGTAGAGATGCCTGGTTCAACCTCTGAAGAAAAGCCTGAAAACTATTACCTCTCCTCAGCCACAGGCGAAAGCAACCAACTGGCAAAAATTTGGAAGCAGAAGCTGCAAATTAAAAATTTTCCTCAACAGTACTTCTAAGTCAGAAGCCAGATGAAAACAGTAACAAAGTTTGCAAGCACTGCATGACACAGAGTTAAGATCAGCATGGTTTTATGCCACAATCCTTTTAGATAAAAACTAGAGTTGTCAAAACCACATCACATGTAGAAGCCCATTAAAGCCAAACCGCATTATGACAAATTCCATCCTTGGCTCATTTGCTTTGTTTGGGGCTTTGCAAAAATGTGGCGGCTTTTATCTGCTATTCTTCAGCTTAAGGAATCCTTACGGCCACATTCAAAAAAAAAAAAAGCTATTGCTGGGTTTCCTTTTGCCACCTTCTGTGGAGGTTCAGGATGACATTAAATTGTGTTTTGATACCTATTATACACACAGCCTCAGCAAGACCTTACATGACCTTAACGTGTGATTGAACTATAATGTAGTCATGCAGGGAATTAAAAACACCCATGGGAAACAAAAACAAACAAACAAAATCAAAACAAAACGTAACAGGTCCACTCTGAGAAAGAGACAGATTTGCTTTTTTTTTTTTTGGTGTACTTTACTTCACAGCCAGAAAATTACTACTACTACTACAGTTACAGCCAAAAATGCATTGCCTAAGCAAATTCTGTGTTGACTAAATCAAAAGACCAAGGTCTTCTGTCAGGGTTACAAATTGATTCTGAGGTTTTTCTTGATAGGGAAATTTTGGTTACAGGCAGGACTTCCATGCTTGTACAATGGATTTTGCTGCACATTGTACCAGTACATTTGACCCAAACAGGTCCTAACTCACTACTCACTCACATGGTCAGTTTGGCCTGGGTGGGCTCAGCCTGTAAACAGTCTGTTTCTTTTAAACTCAGAGCCAATTTACACAAGGTGGCAATTGCCTGTTCCACCTTTTAAGTAGACACATGTTAGCCTCTGTTTGTCCTCTTTACCTCCTGCCAGTAAACAAGTCTTTTTTTGTTTTAAATAAAGCCAATATTCATATTAGTTGTTCAGCTTCTTTGAGATTAACTCATTAAATAGGTCAATGAACCCTCCATCCCGCAGAGGCCAGGGTGGGGTTTTCCACTCTGAATGAGACTTTTGTGTGCTGAACAACTGAATTTCTTCAGAATTTAACACTCTTATAGAATGCACAGAACTAGTAAAAACTCATGATAAGCAGGCTAGCAATAAAACTCCTATGACAAATTTGCTTCCATCACACAGTTTCTCGTAGCCCAACCTTTCAAAGCAACACCATGAGTGAGGAGTGAAGTTAAGAGACGGGGAGAGGCTTTATTAGTGTTACTGTTTTGCTCCCTTCCATGCCAATATGCCTTACATACAGCGGGAATTTTTCCTCTCAGACCTTGCTCTAGCCTCTAGCGAACTAAGTTGAGCTGCCTAAACATTTCAGCGGTGTTCAACCAGCGTGACCCGTATCCCAGCTGCCGGGGGCCTTACAAGCAAACCATAAACTACCTTCTAGAGACAGGAGAAAAATATTATACATACAGCACATTCTATGGAATAAAATGGGCATTTGCTTTTCTTCTTCCTTTAAGGACCCATAAGAAACAATAATTTACGCTTCCAACCTTGACCGGCCAGGTGCCAGGGGTGAGAGTGGACAAGGGTTGCATACCTTTGCGCCCTCCACAAAACCCATCCCGCAGCACAAAGCTCCTGTAGCCCCATTGGTCCTCAAGCTCTGCACTGTGACTTGCTATCCAATAGTAAAATCAGACAAATAACCACAATAATCCACCGGCCGCCCCTCTGGACCAATTAGAAACTTTTTAGGGACTTACCAAAAAGTGAGAGGATACCACATGCTGTCCAGACAGTCAAGGACATACCCACGCTGCCTGTGTTCTTCAGGATGCCTTTGGGAGAGATGAAGATGCCAGCTCCAATGATAGTGCCAATTATGATGGATATCCCCCTCAAAAGCGTCACTTTCTTCTTCAGCACAACTTTTCCCTCCTGGGCTGGCTGTCCGCTGTCCATAGAGGACAACCTGCCATTAGCTTGCCCCTGCAAGTAGCTTCCATTAGAGACCGTGGGCACAGCAGCTTTCCTAGACATGCTACAGTGCCACCAGCACACTGACGGCAAGCACAGGCAGAAAAGTTTTCAGCAGGAACTCAAGGCTTTTTTTTTTTTTTTTTCCCCCCCTCTCTGTGTAGCCAACTACTTTGTCTCTTCCTCTGTCCTCTCTTATCTTTCCAGCTGCTCCTACGCGCAGGTAACAAGCCCTAAAGAGTATGTGAGCCCTTCCTGCGATCCGAGCCTGGCTCAGGAACACCTGCGCTTTCACACTGCGAGCTGGTACTGCCCTATCATTGGAAACCAGCTCAGCTTCCGCGTGGACTTGTATTTAAGCTCTTGTCATACCAAGTTACTCCAGCTGAATGATGATGCAAATTCTCCAGGTTTGCATCAGCCATTTGAGAAAACTCTGGCATTACTCAGCATTTCTTTTTTTTTTTTTTCTCTTCCCCCTCCCCCCCCCCCGCCCCCTCTCC
>VXBX01003432.1:67150-124103 GCA_013400415.1 Scytalopus superciliaris | reverse complement strand
TTTTATATATATGTAATATATATTAATATATATATAACAAGTAGAGCTCATCTCTGATCTAGGTTTCTAGGTTAGTTCATCCGGGGAGTCTCAAACAGCTATAGGTTAATATTACAAACTTGTAATCAGTTTGGATTTCTATGAAAGAGTTGGAAGAGGTATTCTTGGTCCCATTTATTTTTTGACTTTTTTTAAAAAACATTTTAATTTATACAAATGAAAACCAGATATAGAATGTTTGAATAGATTTATCTCCATCAGCAGTTACCAGGAATTAATTACACGGGCATTGCAGTCGTGAATTTCATCTGCACATACAGAGGAAAGGACGTTTTAAAAGTTAGATCTCAGTGCTGACTTGTTTACATCCTTCACAGAAGAAGACTATTGGAAAAGTGAAACATACAGATTTTACTCTTTAACTCTTTTTCCAATTATGTTTGTGGTTTTCATAAGGGATGAGGAATTCTCCGTGAGTTCTGTCCTGGCCTCGGATGTCATCCATGCAAATCGGAAAGATATCCCCTGTATCTTCAGGGTAAGTATTATGTCTTGACCCTGTAACCCAGACATACAGGGTTTCACAGGGTGATGTATGCTGTGCATGCACTGACAGCTTGCTAGTATTCTGTTTCCTTGGCAAGTTCTGGCCCTGTGGTATCCATGGCAGCAGCAGCAACACATAGGGATCTGTACATACATCATTTCCATTTAGACAAGCTCTCATCTGCGCTGTGTGTGGGGTTTATTTTTGAGTCCTCACAATAAGGTGTGTTTTTCTCAACCTCCTCTTAGTCATTTGAAATTCTTCTGTTCATCATGACCTTTTACATTTTCATTTCCTGAGGTTGCCCTTTTCTTCTCAGTTTAACTGCTTGTTTTATTCCTGAAGCTTTTCTCTTATGTGTTTTTTAATATCTGATATCTGAAAACTCCCATTTATCAGGTGGTCAGCATAGAAATCTAGTGTAAAATGCTCATCAAAACTTAGATCTAGTATTTGGTATCAGGGTTTTGCCATCATTGGTTTTTTCTAATATTTTTACTAGGTTTTCTATTATAGCTTTAAACCTCAATGAACTCTCCTTGGTGTCATATTAATTCCCCTATAATTTCTTTACTGTACCATTGTGTTTTACTCCATGTTTTTCCAGTTTTCAAACTGTTCATCACTCTGTGTGCTGAGAGGAGATAAACCTACAAAAGGGCCCTTCACTTTTATCTATAGTAGCTATATCAAATACATTAAAAGGATCACTGATAATTCCTTCGTAAAGACCATTACTGTTGCATTATTAATGAAATATTTTGCTCTTAAAAAACACAGACTGTTCTGTAAGAAATACTTTTTGTTATAAAATTGCAGTGAGAAACAATTGACTACCTTATTTAGAGCAGACATTTGTGAATTATAGAATAAACACAAATGCACTTGCAAAAAAGCAGACATTTTCTCTATTCTTTGACTTACATTTACGGGATTTTCTGCTGTGGGTTCTTAGATTAAGATAAGAGTGTTTTCCATTAACTAAGGCTAAATTTTTGCTTTCCTAGTTCAAACAGCTAATTAAAAGGGCATTTACAGGCATCTGATAGCCTTGCAAAAATGCTCATGAGGAAATTTGTTATTGCTTATGACTTAAAATACATTTCCATTTTTTACAGGTTACAGCCTCCCAGCTCTCTGCATCCAGTAACAAGTGTTCCATCCTGATCCTGGCAGACGGGGAGAATGAAAAAAGCAAGTGGGTCGGTGTGCTGAACGAACTGCACAGGATCCTGAAGAAGAACAAACTCAAAGACCGCTCAGTCTACGTTCCCAAAGAAGCTTATGACAGCACCTTACCCCTCATCAAAACAACACAGTCAGCAGCAATCATTGGTATGAAATGAATAAAAAGGAAGCTCCAAGAAAAATGGATATGCTAAAAACCATGCTTTTTAAAATAGAAAGTGTATTGAAATGGTGTTATCTACTGGATAGGGAGTCATATGTGGTGGTTTTGTCCCATACGGAAATGTGTATGGGCTTAAGAGAGAAGTGCAATTCCCTACCCAGTAGTTTTGTCAGATCTTTTAAGAGTGTTCCCTCTGTTCACTCATATTCATAATTATGAATAATTTTGACTGAGAATTGGACATTTCTCTCTTGTTATTCTGGTAACATAATTCCCTAACTGGGCAGAATTAGCGTTATAGAATAGATGCAAATCACTGACTTGACAAAATCTGCTGGAGGGACCACAGACAAAATGTAAGATCAGAGAATGAATTTAGTAATTTTAAATACAGCTGCATAAAATACGTTCATCTCTGATTATTTAAACTATTTAAATGTAATACTGCCGTTATTTCAAAGCTGGTAGTACACTTAAGTGCTCTGAGTGATTTGTTAAAAAATATGTTTCTTGATGTTACTTTTACAGGAGAAATGGGCAAAGACTTATTTTTTTTTAGAATTTGAAAGATTGGGAGATTGCCAGTTTTTTTGTTACACAAATGTATTAGGTTTGGCTTTATACACATTTATTTCAAGATATTAATAAAGGTGTCTCTGTTAATGAGAATTACCACTATTGATGAAGTATTTCCTGAAGTACTTCCAAAGAAAAATAACCATTTTTTTTTCTTAATGTCATAGACCATGAAAGAATAGCTCTGGGGAATGAAGAAGGGTTATTTGTTGTGCATGTCACCAAAGACGGTAAGAGATTAGGAACTGGTAATAATTTCCCTAATACTAGATAATCAGAAAATGGCTTCTTAACCTTTTTTTTCTTGTTCAGTATCCTCTGGTTTCATTTTTCTTGATTTACTACATTATCAGCTGGACAGGCCCATGAGAAATCAGAAGGTGTTCTGTGTGCTTTCTGCTTTGAATATCCTTTCCAGTAACAATGATCCAGCATCTGGAATGCAGTTGAAAGTTTTTCCCCCAGTTTGAAGCAGGCTCAATACTGAATTCAGATCAGGTTGTTCAGGACTTTGTCCAGTCAGGTCTTAAATCCTCAAGGACAGAGGTTCCATGATCTCTCTGGGCTGCCTGTTGCAAATTACTCTAATAGTGTACCACTTCCTTTGTATATCTGTGAGGAACCTCCCTCATTTCAATTTGAGACTATTGTCTCCTCTTCTCCTGCTGTGCACCTCAGTAAGAATTATGGCTTAATCCTTTCTGTAACCTCTTGCCTGGTACTAGAAATGAAAATTTATGTTCAGTATTGTAAGAAGTAAAAACCAATGCCCAAGCTAATTCAACAAACAGCATGATTAATTGTTGCATGTTCAACAGTTGTTCATGTTTCAGCTCTTTGAGGGTTTTCCTTTATTCAGTAGTTTTGTGGCTATAAACTGTTCTTGAAATGAATACTGAAATAATACAGCAGTTGTTATTGCATCAGATCTCCTCTTTCTTTTTCTAATGGGGAACAGCCAAAGGTTTATCCAGAATTGATGCATATGGTATTATTAATATACAAGTTTCAATTCTGTACTGTTTACTTTTGCAGGGAAGTAGTAAAGGGAATTTCTTGGGTTTCTTTCATAGTATATCTTTACAAAGACATGTGTTATAATCAATTCACGCTTCAGCGTTACTTACTTGAATTTGTGGGTTTGATTTGGTTTTTTTCTTGTTTTTTTTTTTTTTTCCCCAGAGATTATCCGTGTTGGTGACAATAAGAAGGTTCATCAGGTTGAGCTTATCCCAAGCGAACAGCTCATTGCAGTAATCTCAGGACGGAACCGTCACGTGCGGCTGTTCCCTACGGCTGCCCTGGATGGAAGGGAGACTGAGTTTTACAAGCTGGCAGAGACAAAAGGCTGTCAGTCAATAGTTTCTGGACACGTGCGCCACGGAGCTCTTACCTGCCTGTGTGTGGCTATGAAAAGGCAGGTGCTCTGTTATGAACTGAATCAGAGTAAGACGCGTCACAAAAAGATCAAGGAGATCCAAGTCCAGGGGAACGTCCAGTGGATGTCAATCTTCAGTGACCGTCTTTGTGTGGGCTACCAGTCAGGTTTCTTAAAATACCCCCTTCATGGAGAAGGCAGCCCGTACAGTCTGCTCCATCCAGACGACCACACACTATCATTTATCTCACAGCAGCCAACTGATGCCATCTGTGCAGTCGAAATCTCAAATAAAGAATACCTGCTGTGTTTTAGCAGCGTCGGGGTTTACGTTGACTGCCAGGGCCGAAGATCGAGACAGCAAGAGTTGATGTGGCCCGCAACTCCATCTTCCTGCTGTAAGTTGCCATGTCTGTCAATTGTATGCTGAGGCGGTCACTGCTTGTGTCAATAGCCACAGGAAATGAAGCTCAAGGCTAATTACCTGACAGGGAAATGAATGTTCGCAGCTTCTGACAGCATTTTTAATCTAGTCAGAGGGTTTAGTCCTGATCTCATTTGTGCTAGTTTGAACAACTCTGTCACTGACCTATACTGCTGGAACACAGAGAGGAATCATGAGTCAAGACTTCTAACTGTGATGCCCAGCTTCTAAACACGTCCAGGTATCTGAAACAGTCAAAAGCTTCATGTTCTACAGAGGCAAGTGGAAACTTTATGTATTTGCTGCCACCAATGCTGGACTATTGTTATTTAGTCTTGAAATTTCATAATAGTTTGGCTCAGCATTGTTGTTCCAGCTTTGGTGTTCAGTGTCATCAGGATCTGGTAGTCTGACTTGCTTTTCTTTAATGGTGTTTATACATACTTACTAGTTTGTCTTTTCTGTCTTTATTCCTTCATTCTCTTTTTCTCAGCAGTTTTTGTCGACACTCATCTCTCTGCTTTCAAAAAAAATGACTTTTTTAAGTTTCCCTGCTCTGTCTTTCTCTTCCCTTCCAAAATACAATGCATAGCAGTCAGTATAGAAAATATATTTCATCACCCTGAGGGAAGAATACTGTAATTTTTCAAGATTTCCATTTCTACCAGGAACTGTTAAAGATTTATTGCACGTTTTTTTTAAAGCTGGGGCTTTATCTTTCTGACAGTGTGAGGGGAAAAAACCAACCTGCCATGTCTATCTTCTTTCTAATGTCTTTCTGAATGCAGATAAAAATTAGCCAAGTTTGCCCTCAGAGTATCTGTGAATGAGCTCAGTGTTATGTTGATTTTCAGAACAGTCTGCCTACTTACCTCACTCTGGCAGCAGTCCAGAGGAGAGGAAAGTTTCACCTTCTTTGAGTAAAGGTCCTCCTGAATGTGGAAGGAGCAACTTTTACAGGCTGTTCGTCGCTTCCAGTTTTCAAGCAGTTTTAAGCAATCGATCATTACAGTGGGCTCAGAGAATGAATGAATCAAAATAGAAGATTTTGGGATAGATTGGAAAATGCGTGTTTTTCACATGGAGTTCATCTAGACTGGCCATTGATATTTATGGGAGTTTTTTGATTGCCTTAAATGAAGTGACTTGGTGTTATTCCAATTCAGAATAGAGGTATATTTTATAGCAAAAGCTGTTACATTTAAACACAAATTGGATGCTCTTGTTAGTCTTGGCAGACCATGGCAGTCTTTTTACCAATGTGGAAGTACTGAATTCTCCTTTAGAAGTGGTCCCAGTGGAATAAATTTCATCCTGGCAAAATGTGCCAGATAAGTAGCACAAGAATTCTCTTTGCAATCCAGAAAATAAGAAGAGAGAATTAAAGCTAGAAGGAAACGTGATTTTTATGACTGTGTCATGGTGCTTAATTCCAGTAATGTTCGCTTAGTGCACAGTCCAAAGACTTCAGAGCTCAATTCGTTCAAATGGCAGTTATTAAATAACAGGAATATATTTTCCTACCACATCATTTACAAAATATGAGCTCTTAAAAATAAGGCTTTTAGAGGAGAAAAACTTTTAACAGCATTTGGCAGAGTAAACTCTAATATCTTATAATTCAGAAAGCAGTTAGGTTTTCGGTGAAGTTAAAAGGAAAGTCACAGAGATTCTACATTTTTAGGTGGTGCTGGTTTGCCTTCAGAATAAATTTCTTGGTCATTTTTGAGTTAAAACACATTTTTCAAAGATTGTTATTGGACTGTGTAGTGTTTGTTTTGGTTTTTTTAAATAAATACGATTGAACCATAAGGAATTATGTATTTTGGGCTGTGTCTGAAAGCACATGACATTGTACCTAATCGTTCCCTCTCAGGTTACAATGCACCATACCTCTCTGTGTACAGTGAAAACGCAATTGACATCTTCGACGTGAACTCCATGGAGTGGATTCAAACTATTCCTCTCAAAAAGGTAACTTGTTAAGGCTCACTACTGCTTTGTTAAGGCTGTAGCGGTTTTTTAGTCACATTAGAAGCCATCATTAAAACTGCTTGTGTAAACACAATTGAACTAAAAGAAGGGCTACTGCAAAAAAATTAGTTTGAAGTAGAAGAAAAAGAAAAGTGTGTTTTGTGTGTGGTTTCACTCTTTTAGATGAATGTTCAATCTGGAGCATATGGCTGTGTTAGATTTAATGATAGTATTGTAATAATGAGAGCAGTTTCTTGATACTAATTTCATATGACTTCATTGGGACTGATTGCATCCATGTTATTGCCAGAAGATGGTGGATGTTAAGATATTTAAACAGGCCTTCAAAAATCTATCTCCTGCTGCTTGAGAACATTGTAGACAGACTGGGTTAGAACATTTTGTTTCAACCAGTACAAATGCTAAAACCAGGGTGATGTCAGGTTTGGATCTCTTATCAAAAGTTTCTGAAAACTGACACTTCCTTGGTATTCAGTAGGTATTTGCTCAGCTGTACTTGGAAAGAAACAAGAAAAATCATTTTTTTTTCCTGTAGTTTAGACTGACTTCAACTTCATGCTAGTGTCAACATAATTCCTTTACTGGCATTCCAGTGACACAGAATTACAGAACATTGCTCCTGTGGTCTTCTGTTGATCATTCAGTCTCTCAGTATATCAATTTCCCACATGTCACATGCAGACCAGGGTATTCTGGCAATGCTGGAAGAATAAACAATGCAAAAGGTTAAGGTGATCAGCTATTAACCATCTTAAGGAGAGAAGAGTCTGGACTTCAGGGGAAATTTCTTTCTGATGTCTGAACTTAGTTATTAAACAGTTGGAGTATTTTTTTTCATACAGAGTATAATGCAATTTAGTGCTTTGATTAATATTTGGCTCAGGACTTCCCATTTATTGGATGAAGCTGCTTTCATCAAACAAGAATTGCTACATCTGGAAGACTCAGAAATGGCTATTTGTTATGAAGAGCTTGTTTCTAACACAGTTTGCAGACTCGGAGTGTGGAATGTTTCTTTCATTTTTAAGTTGGAAATCACAAATACCAGCAGATTTTAGCAGTCTGTATATGCTCTTACCAAGTTACAGAGCATAATTGTGACATGGTATTAAGACAAAACAAAAGCCCAACTTACTGCTTTGTACATCTAATAGAGAAAATTGAAATGATATATGAAGTAGACTTCTAACAGAACTATTTATTTAAATGCTGAAAGGAATGGTGTTAAGCCTACATCTTAAAGTTGAATTTTAGGTAACACCCTGTGAATTCATTCTCAAAAAAAAATTAAAATCTAAAATTATTTTTAACTCTTCTTTGTCCTTCAATGGCTTAAGGTTGTTACTCTTGAAAGCAGCCATGTGTTACTGGACATAGGAGATGGTGCTCCTTGTTTTACTCTATAACAGTAGTTCGTTTATAGCATTTATAATGCATTTTGGAGCTTTTGGAATAAGAGAAAGGAAATGTGAGTTACTACTTTTAAAAAGACTGGTTTTCTTTTTTCAGGTACGACCCTTGAATACAGAAGGATCGCTAAACCTTTTAGGCCTGGAGACAGTCAGATTAATATATTTCAAAAACAAAATGGCAGGTAAGTAAAAAGAAGCCAATTTTCATCATGCAAATTTTTGTTTAGAAAAATTATTTTTCTTTGTCTGGATCTGTGCATAGTAGAAAGTGATCTTTCAGACATATGTGGGCTTGTTAATTTGGGGAAAAGCCAAAGCTTGTAGATTCCACAGTGATTGCAGTGTTGTCTGCTACTCTGAACCCTTTTTTTTTTCCTTTTGAATATTCAATTAAGACTTGAATGAAGACTGGAAGTAGAAAATAGAATGACTAGACGCTCCCTCCAAATGTGGGATCACCTGCCAGAATGCTGTCTAAAAATGTCTGCACAATTAAAGACTTCAATAGTGATCTTGGCAGTGCTAAATTAAAATTAATACTATACTTAACCTACACAAACATTTCCCAAGGATTATAAAGTAATATAATATTATGAATTCAGAACTTATTACTAGGGCCACTATGACTGTGTGCCACAGTTTTGGCTTCACAAATCTATTTTTATTGTAAGGTTTTTTTACTTTTTTTCTTCTTAGAACCCATTTCACAAGCATGCTCCTGAGGAATTTCCTTAAACTTTTTTTTTTTTAACCTCTTAGATGGAGAGGGACATGCTCTGTTTTAACAACCTAAAGCTATAAATTTTTGTTAAGAACTTTCTGAAAACAGTGGAAACAAACATACAGTGCTGTTGGCAGTGTTTTGGTGTTTATTTAAATTGTAGCAAATTAGTACAAAAGGAATGACAGAGGAGCAATATACTAGAACTGTGTATAAAGAATTTTCAAGTCTAATGAAGATTGAACCTTTAAAGTAGAGTAGAAGAGGATAAAAACTGGAGAGCATAAGATCAGAAGTGAGCAAGGCTGATGGTTTGCTCCTGTATGTTACCTAAATAGTGTATCTCTTCAGAAGTCTGAAGGTTTGTTTCATGAAGCTACTTACGTAGTAGATCTCACCCTTCAGGAAATCTCCAGTTGACCTTAAGGAGAAAAGAGTTTTTGGTTCCATACAAAACCTGTTTTGGCAGTGAGCAGTAGGTGTTGGGTATGTTCAAGCTTCCTGAGGGTAACTGTAGTCTCTCTATGTATATGGACTAAAGTGTGTGTGTATATATATATAAAATAAGGCAGAGCAGTTGCAACGTTCATTCAAAGTAACAATCCTATTGTATGATTATCACTGCTATACTTTCCGTGTCTTTATTAAAGATGCCTTGGCCAGATGTACACACATGTGGAAAAAAAACCTCCCTTTTCCCACAGTTGCACCAAAATACAGCACTGTTCAAACATTTCAAAAGGAGTAGTCTCTTTGGGGCAGGGAACGAATGAAGGAGAATCCTGCACTGAGTTTCCAGGCGATTGGCAGAACAAGACTGTTTTAGTGATGTTTTTTTTCAGTGAGAACTGCCAAGGATAGTTTGAGACAGAGGACTCACATCCTTTCCTGCCTACCTGAGTGTTTAGTTTGAAAGAAGGAATCAGTGGTGTTTTGAGAACACAAGTGTGGTGGCTTGTGTGTGAAGAAGGGTTAAGTCTGTTGCTACACAGCAGCGTGGTAGACAGTGGCCAAGAACAACCCACAAACCAAAGGACATTCAGTTTCGATGGGAAGTGACTGGTGTCCAACACCAGCGAGGGCAGAGGAAGAAAATGTCTTCAAATTCCATGCACTGTCGCCGTGGATCACCATATTTGTGTTGATTGCAGAGGGTGATGAACTGGTGGTGCCCGAGACATCGGATAACAGCCGGAAGCAAATGGTTCGCAACATCAACAACAAGCGCCGCTATTCCTTCCGAGTCCCGGAGGAGGAGAGGATGCAGCAGAGGAGGTCGGTATTCAACATGTACTTGTCTTCTGTACATGCCTGTAGGCCCTGAGGGACACTGACTGATGCCAGTGTAGTGCTGAATGCGTTGCTTTCTGGAATGGCCATTCAGATGTTTCTACCTCTTCACTGCTGTGTTAATCCTCAATGTTTAATTTGTGTTAATACCAGTTTGGATATGGATATGCACTGCATGCACAAGTATTCATTAGTTCAGATCAATTGTGTGAAACAGCTGTAATTTGGAATGCATGTCTCCACATACTGTATATAGCTGCATAGGTGTGCACATACACTGTATATATAAAGATCTCTAATAAACACTTTGCAAAAGGAGATTGCATTGCTAAGTATGCATATGGATTAATTACTTTCAGACTCCGGTTCTGCTTTTCTTTCTGAAGGCTGTCCTACTCTCTGCAGTAGTCCAAGGCTTCTGCTTTTTGATTTATAAATTTAACTACATAAACTTTCTGTAAATCTCACAAAACTCGCCTCATCAGAGGACGTAAGACTTCAGGATGTATTTCTAATAGGAGTGTTTAATACAAATGCTTTCCTAAGTGGCAGCCAAACTAGGTCTGCACTACTTGCAGTGTTCACAGAGGATGTTACTGGCCATTTAGTATCACCCGCTAAAAATGACCTGCTACTGTGCTAAGCCACACTCCAAGAACTGAGTATGTCAGTTTTCTCCCCCTTGGCTCCCAGCTTGTCTTTCTTTTTGGCTCTAAGGAAAGTAACAGCTGTATGCAGTGGAGATAAAATTCTGTTTCTTGGTCTTGCCTTTTCTGAGTTGATGGAAGTTTGGTCTCTTAAAATTTTATTTATTCTAAGTTCTGAAATGCATCCTTGCCATTTTGAAGAGCTTTTAATTCTGACCACAGACTGAGAAAGGTACTGCAGTATTATTTTAATTCTATTTTCATATTTAGTACTTCATTTTCATCTCCACTTTGTAATACATCACAAGTGAGTTCTGCTTTTACTCATCTTATAGGGCTTTTTATTAACTCATAGTGATTATATATTCTTTGAATGTCAGTAACTACTGGGCATGGGGTCTTAGCCTGCAAAGAGCATTCTTTTATTCTGGTCCCTTGCCCTCTCTTCAAGCTGGAAGCTTCTCCATGCCTGTGCTGATAGCAGGGGTTTATCACTGTTAGTGTGGTTAAATAGAGTCATAAACTCACAGAATCGTTTTGGCTGGAAAAGACTAGTTAATTTCCATTTAAAGTAGCTGATAATCAGAGCTGTACATGTTCTATAAATGCCTATCCTTACCTAGAACAAAATATCTGAGCAAAATATTTTCTCTTCCAGGGAGATGCTACGTGATCCAGAAATGAGAAATAAGTTAATTTCTAACCCAACTAATTTTAACCACATAGCACATATGGGTCCAGGAGATGGTATACAGATTCTCAAAGACCTTCCAATGGTAAGTACAAAAGTACATGTGAGAGTGACTGACTGCAAGAGGCTGTAAATAAGTGAGAGAAAAACAATTACAATTTTAATGTATATTTGGAGTGTTGATGTATTTCTTATCAGGAACAATGTAACTAGGGAAATGGAGCTAAACATGCTCTGCTGTATGTCATAAAATTTAACCAAGGAGGGTGGCACTTTGGCATTGAGGGAGGGAAGGAGGAGGAGGAGGAGTGCCAGGTGCCTCCAGGGTTTTCAGAAAGATTGGTCTCACAGTGCTGGTAATACTTTTTATGACTGGTATGAAGGGGCAAAATTAAGAGGATTTGGGTCTGTGCTCTTTCTGGGTATGGAAAGAAATTCCTTTATGAACTGTAGTTCAGTTCCTTTTTTCTCCTTCAATCCTTAGTTCCAACTTAGCCTATCTCTTTACAGCCTGTTTTTCTGTAGCAGTTTAATAGTGTATAGTGCCCAAATTTTTTTCCATGCCAAATATGCAGTTCTTCGTGTTCTCTCCAGATTAACTAGTCCCAGTGAAACAGAGCTTCTTGCATAAAAACTAACCTTTTAAGTTGAAAAATGGAGAAAGAAAACATGTAATAGCACACACACATGTTCATTTCCATAAAACCTTATGTAGTAAATAGTCACCTGGAAGTTAATGAAATTTTGGATGAGCTGAAGGCCAATTAAGTTTTTGTTCGTAAGAGAGCATCATACTGCTTACTTCAAGCTACCTTGAGCATCTTGTTTGTGTGTTGTGTTGTTCTCTCATCCACAATGACACAGATGTGATTCAGAAGATGCTAATTAGCACTGTAAGAAAGATGAGGTGATGTGATATCAAACAGATTATGAGTATTAGCATAAGACATGGGCATTAGTACAGAAGTGCTGTCTAAAATTATCATCATTACTACCTGGAGTTTGTGCAGAAAGCAGAAAGTAAATCCTGGATTTGGGATTTTCTGATGCTGAAAAGCCCAAAGGAAGCAATTAAGACTGGCAAATACAGTGTGCCATACAGGTGCACTGGTTCAGAAGCTTAAGAGCATAATCTCTGGCTTTCAGATACTCATTTTGCCTCAATTCTGCAGCAAATGGTACGTTTATGTTACACTTGGCTGTAAAGTCAGCACATTGATTTACTTTAAATCTTGTATTAGACACACTGGGAAACCTCTCAATAACAAATATATTCAGTGTAATGAGCAAAAAGCCAATATCTGTGTTTATAAATGAATAAATAATGAAGGAACTGCTTCTAGAAAACACATGGCAAATCCAAGGGAAGTTGGCAGGTAGTGTGTATCTTACCTGGATACAAGATTGCGTATGTCTAATGTTAGACAAAGAATGAGAGTTTGCTTCAGGGCAGCATGTAGATCAGAACCTTTCTGCACTTCTCCATTTCTGGTGGGTTCTTTAAAATATTTGTGGCTCTTTCCAAGCAGAGAAAATAACCTGCTGCCTCTAAAGGTAGGACAAAACACATGCTGTTCACACCATCAGTAGTTAAAAGTTCATGAGAATCAAAAGCTCTGAGGACTCTTAACCAAACCCCCAAATCTGACAAGTGTAAAAATGAGGAATGATTTTATTTCTAGAATATCTGTACAGGAGGATTTTCTTTATTTAGATGGATTAATATTTCTTCAGCTGTGTCATCTCTAAATGGCTTTTGGCTTTGAATTCATTCTAATTACTCCAGCCTTATATTAGATCAAAGGTCATATTTTAAGTTACATTTTGAGGACTTTTACTTTGCTATTACCAATCAATATGATGTTTTGGAAGAAATTCATGAGTCACTTTCCACACTTAAAAGGGATGAGAAGACATTAGAAAATGTGTACAGTATGCAGTTGATTCCTGCACTTGTTCCACTGCTGCAGCTTCTTTTTTTAAAAGTTACTCTTATAACCTCCTTTTTGTAAGTATCAGTCTTAATATGGGAGATGTCACTGCAGATAAAGCGAATTTCTTGTATATTTTTCTGGCAGCTCCTTGCAATGTCATATTGTATTTGTGTTCCTAACTTAGTTGGTACAGAATTGTGTCAGCCACGGGACTTTTGAAGTGTGTGAATTTGAAAGTGTAACTTAAAATTAGGCAGTAAATGGTCTGTCAAGAGCTACTTTGGTCCAGGCAGATTTTTCTTTTCCAACAGCTTCCTGTAAGGGATTTACCTGGACCGAGTTTTCATTTAGTCTGTTCCAGACTACAGGCTTTGCTTCTCGGGCACAAAAGTAGAAGAAAAGGAGTTATGTGTGCATGTGAGGTTATGTATTGAGTCTAATGTTCTCTTGGAAAGATGAATTTAGAATCAGAAGAGGGGTTGGAAACAGAGGATGTTTCCTGGAGAATGACTGCACAAGGTAAAGAATATTCATGCAACCCTGTGTACAGTTCATCTGTATGGTGGTTCCTTTACCAGGGCATGGAATTATTTCCCTAATTTCATACCTTATTCCAAAAATGCAAAAGGCTGTGGATTTTGTGCTTAGCATGTGTCATGATTTTGCAGCTGGAACATCTTCTTTCTATTTTTAAATAGGTTAGTATGTTTCAGAAGAGAAAGTATTTCTTTTTAATGGACTATGGGGAAAGATTGCAGCATTTTACTTTGGGAATGCCTGGTTTTGTTTACAGAAGCAGATGGCAAAATATGTTTTTGCATTTAAAGAGGACTACAGGTAGGGGGAGCAAGCAGTGCAAGGCTAAGAGTTCTCACACTCTTTCAGTCCAGCTGTTTTATGATAGAGCTTTTTTTTAAGGGATACCAGAATGCAGAAAGTGTATGAAAGAGTGGAGCAGGCCTTGTTATTTGGAGTTTCTTCTGGCTTAGTTGAGCACTTCCAAATCTGGCTTGACTGTGAGCTCCAACATGAGCTTTCACTGAAGTCAGTATAGTGCTGTGTGGGCAGAAGGGTCCTTGGTAATAAATAGGATTTAATAGAGAATAGATATTTTAATCTCTGTGTTGAATGAAATTGTTACAAACTAAATAGCCAGCTCAGACCAGCTTTTATCTAGCATGCATGGATGAACTTTATAAGGCAAATGACAATTTTTATGCATGTGTATGTGTTTATATTTAGTCATTAGTATATACGTATCCACTTCATATATGCAATGTGAATACAACCAAAACTTACCTCTGCAGTCCCACTAACATGCCTCTGCTGCCTTTTTCAGGGGAAATGCCAAAAGTTGAATGGAGCACAGAATTAGGACTGGTGGTGATGGCCCTTGGTGGGTGGGCAGGAGGGGACAGGCACTTGTGCTGCCCTAACCCATGGTGTAACTGCCTGGTGGATGCAGAGCAAACAGGAACCTGCTTGCTCTCTGCCCACCACTGTCCTTAATGATGTCTTTTAAAAGAACAACTTTAGAGAGTTTAGTTTGTATTGTAACCGTGCAAAATAAATGGAAAAAACAGAATATTTTAAACTCTTTAGCACTATTTGGTATGTCGTATCAGGTACCTGCATATGTGCAACATGTCTGCTGTTGTGTGTTTGCCCTTGCTGATGCAGGCACACAAAGGGGAAAGATGCTTTCTCTGGTGCATGGTTTCCAAGGTCTTGGTATGCACTAGACACGATGATGTGTTTATGGGAAATTTCAGTCTGTTAGCCTAGTCCCACGTTGTTGTCTCCATGAACAGACTCCCTTGATTTCAGTGTAGCCCTGTGTTTGGGCAGAATCAAAGACAGAGAGAGATAGAGATCAGATGTAGTAGAGAAAATATTAGACATTTTCAGGCAAATGTAAATTTACATCCTTCTTTTCTTCATGGCGAACACTTACAGTCTGGCTTGGACATGCAACACAGCAGAAACCAGAAGTTTTTGTTTGCTATTAGCAGAGCAGTAATCAGCACATATTTGTATTTTATTGATGTGGATCTGGGTCATTGTCTTGTTTTGTACAATTTAGAATGGTTCCTGTTAGTGTATTCCCAAACTTATTTGTTTACATGTTTTTCTTCCCTAGCAGCCTGTCACCAATTAACTGGCCGCACAGTCTGGCCCCCCTTCTGCCCTCTTGTCCCTTGAAGCCACTTTATCGTGGACGCTCCTTTGTAGTGAAGATCTGAAATCTGGAACTGCACTTACTGCAGCACACACCACCTCTCTGTGTACATCAGATGTACAGGATTGATTTTGCTTTCATACTCTGCATGCCTAAGTATTTTTATATACAAAAGCTGGTCTTGACTGCCATTATATTTGAACATTATGCTTCAGTTTGACCTCATTATACATGAGCCATTCTACTTCCATTCTAGATGATGTGTGAAGCTTTGCTTGTTTCAATTGAGAAACTTTTAGAGTAAATGAATACTTATCTGTATTTGGTATTCTTTAAAGAAAGTGGGAACCCCATGCATGCATCTAATGGTGGAGTCCATGGAGGAAATTCCATGGAGGATCATTTTTAAAATGCTGCCATATCGTGGCTTTCTCACATTCATGAATGCTGGCTAAATATTTTCATGGTCTGCAGCTGGCCTACCCTCTGCTTTTTAGCTTGTGATTTTAGACACTGCCATACCTCCCTTATTGGCTTTTAGGAACGTAGCTGGCTTTGCTGCCAGTTCTCTCTTGTCAGCAGATAACTCAGCAAAATCTGCTGTCCTGGACCATTTTGGAATGGTGGCTTCTTGTACTGACATTTAGATGCTGCTAAAGTTGCTAATTAGAATTTAATGTATATTATGTCTTATATGCCATAATGTGGTAATTGATGTTTTGGTTAACAGGCAAAGCCTCATAATAATGGTGTGTTTTAAAAAAAGAAAAAAAAAAAAAGTTGGATTTTACCAGCTGAAATGAAGAGAACAGTAACAATAATGTTTGATATAATATGTATTGGGATGTGACTTAATGTTCTTCCAGACTTTAATACGTTCCACATACAAAAAGTAGTGCCTTAGGTCTAGTGGAGGGGTAAGCTATATTTTTACCATGTTTTATATTTTAAGTCCTAACATTTCTAACACTACTCAGAAATGTTTGTTTTTAAGGTGATGAAATCAGCTGGGTGAGGGGAAGAGGAACTTAGAAGTTAGAAATTAGAAAAGGTGTTCTGATTTGGTGGTGTCCATGGGCCAGCCACCCCAGTGCAGAGCACGTACAGATGGCACACGGAGGGAGACCGACCCTTGAAACGTTCTTCCATTAAATCTCAATTTAGGTGACTTTAAATTATGGGAGCACTTGTGTCAGCACATTCCTTAGAGATGAACTAGAAATCATTTCTGTTTGATTTGCAGGGTTATTTCTCCCCTTCCCTTCTTTATGTCACGCTTGGGGAGCACATTGCTCAGTTGACCTTTTAAAAAGATGTGAATTTCCCAATACTTTGGCACCTTTATGTGCCAAGGGCCTGACCCTCTGCAGCGCAGAGACAGCAGTGCAAAGTCCCCTCATCACTGAAGCGCTGGCAGGAGTGTGGCCGAGGCCAGGGGCCTGGTGTTGTCTGTCTGCAGCAGAGTGAATTGTCCCAGTTGTCTGACACTAACCAGTTCACCTTCCCACACAACTTGTGTTCTGCCCTGTCAAAACACTGTTCCCTCCTGTTGGAAATACTCTGTGTTTGTTGTACGGGTGATAATTTCAATGGAATCGCTAAAATGCATGAATAACAGAAGGAAATCTCTTACAATCTCTTAACTGCTGTGTATTCTCATCTTTTCTTCTCCCCACACCACCTCACCTGTGTTCACCTTCCTTTGTTTGTGTTATGTCTATTTTAGATTGTAAGCTCCTCAAGGCAGGGAACTGATGCTTCTCGACTGTCTGTAAAGCACCTTTTACAACTGTGGTGCTCTTTGAAACATCAAAAAAAATAAATACTAGAATCGATTCCCAATGAGTTAAAAGTTTTATTTGTTTTTAATGTTTTAGCAACAGCAAGGGCAACAGGCCCATGTGACTTCGTGTCAGGAAGGTGCTCAGAGGACTGGGGGTGACAGTGTAAGAACCCGTGTGCTGGCAGCGAGCAGGGCTCTGCCTGCTGCCCCCTCAGTGTTTGACTGCTCCTGTGGAACTGCTGTTGCCAATGTAACGTGTACAACCATCCCTCATTGCTTTCTCTCTCTGTTGTCTTTGATAGCAGCGTTCCCCTTACCAATTCCCTCATCATCACTCCCGTCTGATCTCCTCTCCGAGCAACTTTGAGCACATCTACCACATGACCGTTAATTCAGCTGAAAAATTCCTCTCTTACGATTCCATAAACCCTGCATTTTCCCCGCCTCCACGCTCTGTCCTCGGTACTCCAGACTTTATGACTCTGAGGGTATGAACGGCCGAGTCAGGTGTTCACTCTACTAACACTGTGTGGTTTTCCTTTTGCCTGGCTATTAACACGGGAGAAAACCCCTTGTAAGCTGTTCCTTCACCCCTTAACTCTGTTTTGTCCCAGACAATTTACTTTCTGCAACCGGCTGTGGTCTTCCCACAGCTCTGACATGCCAAGGAAAAGATACTTCATGGTTTTAAAAGAAAGAAAAGTGTGTAACAACTGGGCTGAACCTTTTGCTATGAAAATACCATTTTTAATTACCAGGAGGGATGTGGAAATTTTGAAATTAAAAGTTCTCCGTTCCACATTGCTCATCCTCCAGCAATCAGTAGCAGGATGCTGCATACCATGTTGAATTAGGAAAAGGTTCTGGATCTGTCTTTGTTGGACCAAACTTTTAAATCGATTGTTAGGGTTAATTCACGTGCAATGCAAGAATTTTTACGCAGTACTGTACACAGATTGAGAGAGACAGACAGGTCATGCCCCAGGCAGTTTCTAGGTTAAAGTAAGTTTGTGAAATTAGAGCATGTAGAAACAAGATAAAAATTAAAGATGATGGCAATTCACTGATGTATATCCTCCTAATCCTGGTAGCTTTAGGTAGAGACTGAGGTAGGGTGCTGTTCTGTAGATATCCTTTCACTTGGAAAGGAAACTGGGGGAATGGAAGTGCTCTTTCCTTCTTTCTTGTATTGTGCATCCTGGCCTGACAACATGGGGGTCACTATGTCCTATAGAAAAACAAACCAAACTACAACAGGCACATGAGTACCTGCTGTGCATCATAACTGTGTGCCGTGCTGTGGCCTGCAGTTCTGCTTGGGATGGATTCACAGATAAGGCAGGCATAATCTGTGAGGTAGATGTATGTGATGGTGGTTGGTTGCTCAGGGTTTGTGTGGTTCCAAGCCATGTCCATTGCTGTAATGGAAACATGGCTCTTGGTTTCTGTGGCCTTTGGACACCCCTCAGACATGCATGGCAAACCTTCCCTGCCAGGCTGCTTTGAGTGCCTTTGGGCTGCTGTGCTACATCCCTGTCGCTGGGAAGGTTTTGGAAACATACCTGCATGCAACACTTGACAGAACTTAAAAATGCAGGAGAAAAGTAAATCTCTTCCATATGGCTCCAAAACCAGTTTGCACAGCTAAGCTTTGACTGATTAAGTGCATGGTCATGTGTCACTGCTGTGAGGCTCCAGTTGTCACAACCATTAGCGCTCAGAAGGGAAGTTGCAGCGTTTTGAAAAACGTGCTCTGTGAGGACAGGCCTGCATCCATCCTGGCTCCTCTGGGAGGAGAGTGGTGCAGATGCACAGGAGGAATGCTCTGTTGAAATACAAAAAGAAATATTGTTAAGCCTAATTGAAAGCTGTTTCTCTCCCAGAGGGTCATTACAGGGTCACTGAAGCTGTATTTCAGTTTTGGTTTTAAAAGGTTTTTTTTTTTAGTCCAACTGAACTATAAAATTTTTTGTTTAATATGCAGTGATGTATCACCGGACTGTGACACTCCCTCTACCTTCCCTTTCTCATGTGAGTAGTCTCCCTGGGATCAGTAAGGAATGATCCCTCATGTTTCAGATGATAACTCAATTTTTTCCTTAGGAGCATCCTTCATCCTAACGTGCAGCCTACTGGCATAAATGGGAGGAAAAAAAGGGAAGTGGGCAACCTGGAGTGTCAAGGTCCTGTCTCTGTTAGCTCTGTAGAGACTACAGGTTTAGTCTTGGATGAAGAGGAGTGTTTGTCTGCTTTGTGGCTTCAGGGTAGAGATGCCATATGGCATATGGAAAGCAAGGCTGTGAGTTTGGATTCGTGCCTGTCCATCCTCCCTTTGTGTTTGGAGATCTTAGTGGAAGAATGGTACTGTGGTCCCATGTACAGATGGGAGGGATACTGGACCAGAACAGTGTGGAATTCACAGGGGAGTTGGAAAAGGGCCCGTTAAAGTAGGCTCTTAGATTCTGTCATGTTACTTCATGGAAGAATTAAAGTCTGAGGTTTATAATACAGTGAACAGAACACTGCTTTAAAACAAAAAGAAACCCCAGAACAACCAGCAGCACGATGGAGAGAGGAACAGAGGCAAGGAAGTTCCTGTTGCTGTTGTACCTGCTCAGCCAGACCCTGTGGGAACATCCCCACCCCACTGCCAGGGAGGGCGGCCGAGGAGCAGCTGGGGTGGGAGTGGGAGCAGAGCTGTGAGCGTAGCAGCGACTGCCCCCGCATAACCCACAGCTCCATCCTCTGGCTGGAATGGGATGCACTGAACTAATCTGGGCCTTTCACCCTGTTTCACAGTGATTCATTTTGCTCAGCAGCAGATTCTCTGCTGCTGCTTTTCCCCCCCCCTTCTCTCAACTTTCTCTGGTTCAGCACTGGGGATGGATTTTCCTGCTAGGATTTGAATTGTTGATCTAAATGAGGGGGTTTTGTCTCTCTAAATAAAGCAAGCTCAGGTTTCCTTTTATTTTCTGTGTTTTTAACCTGCTGCATTGTGCTGCTTTGTAACTACTGCTAATAACCACCGTTTATTTTCTTTTGAATCCCCTTTCTGCATCATGTGCATATCACTTCCAGGGGGTTTGGTCCAAAATGCCAGCATCTCTGGCATGTGCTGATTTTATTTTTGGAACAAAGAACAATGAAAAATTTGCTTTGTGGAGAAATTTTCTACGAGGAATTACATGGACGTTGCAAACTGAGGTCACGAAAAATAATCACCATTAGAATATGCTACTAAAATGAATGAGTCTCTTTCATTCACCTACCGATTCCCTCCTTCCCCTGATGCCTGTATGTTGTCTGCTCAGTCACTGTGAAGGAGGTTAATCACCTTATAATTGTTCTCTGTGCAAAATGAATCACTGTAGGTTTATAAAGTACCAAAGACCAGCCTTGCAACCCCAGTGTACTAACCCCAGTGCACATGTTCACGTGGTGCTGCACTTGGCTCTCCTTTCCTCCTCAAAACACAGCAGGAACTTTATTCCTTAGCTGGTCAGTTCCTTTGGTTGTCAGCAGGGAAGTGACCTCTATGGTTTAGGTAGATGCTCATACTCTGTATCCTACATTGATTATTGCATGGTGAAGGACACAGGAGCAGGAACTCAGTATTTTGTACTACAAAGCAGGTTGGTTGTTCACATTTAAAAACAAAAAAAGAAGGGGGTAAGGTAAGTGAGAGACAGCAATATAATTGCACAAATGATTTAAGAGACTTTTTTAAGCCTTGAGATATAAATCCTTATAGTGCAGCAATGGAGGAGGGGAGAATTAAACAGGACTTTTTCATTGGTAAGGTCCCTGATTCTCTTTTGCTGGTGTTTGAGAGAGATCTGAGATCAGGAAGAGAGATTTTAATTCTTATTTGTTACATGTTAAAAATCAGCTGTTTCTGACCCCCTGGGAGACTGAGGAGCCAAGGGCTGACTTTAAGATCAAAGGGGTCTGTTAGAGCAATGACCATAAGGATCATTGTAAGACTGGATTTGGCACCAGGTTGGTAATAATTATGTGTTAAAGACTGAACTGTATAAAATCTGTTCCTTACAAAGCTTCTGTTCAATTACCCATTTTAAAATACAGACAGAGACATGGGTAGTACCTGAGGGTCTCTGAGAATACCCTTGTGGGGGTGGAGTCTTCGTTCTGATCTGAAATTTCCATAACACCCTCGTTTAAAAAAGCATTGCAATTGCAACTGTTGTTTGAAGTGTGGCTTGGACTGTGTGTGGGGAAATAATTAAATATAAATAGGAAGAAATGAACAGTTAAAACGGGGGAGGGTTGTAAAAGGGAAATAAAGTCATGCTCGGAGTGACCAGCAGCTCTTTCCACACAGTGCATCTGTGAAGGTTCCTTGAACCTAATTCCAGTTAATTGTAATGACTTAATAGTGTAACTGATGCTAGCAGCAGGATGAAGTCTCATATTTAGCCAGAGCTAAAATGATACACACGGGCAAGTCCCTCTGGGCTTAGAAGTCAGCTCATGTACAGAGAGATGGGCTAAATAATCTGAGAAGTCTTCTCCCCTAAGGTCAGCTGTACATTAACAGAAGCAGAAATAAAGTCTCCCAGAACTCACTTCAAAGTACTGTTTTTCCCTTCTTTTAAAGACAAGTTATGTTTAAGGAACTACCATATCCAAGTAGGGAAGTTGTGGTATATCTTTTCCCTCAGTAAAGGAGCAGTTCAGTAATTTACTGATTTAGAAAATCACACTGGAACTCTCAGGATGCAAAACAGAGCAATAATCAAAACACATAGACAAACAGTGGCATGTGCTCTGGTCATCCTCTTTGAGCAGGCTGAAAACAGGAGGCTGATTCTCACTTTGGCTCAGCTGGTGTATGTTTGGAGGGTTGCTCTTAACACCTTTGGAATTACATAAGTAATTGCTATACAGATTGATCCACTATCTGTTCATAACTCTGTGAGAATTAGGGATTAAGCTGGTTATTGAATAAAGGTACACAATCATGGCACAAATGATGTCATCAAAGGGAGAAATTTTAATAAGATCCTTGAAAGCTTGTGCTCAGAAAGAAGGCATTATGCAGTGTAACTTGAATATATCTATAGCAGCTTAATTAGGCTTGCAAACCGTCCTTTCAAAGAAATTCTTGATTTATTAGACATATTTTTTCACTTGTCTGCATATGTCCATGTAATTCAGCACTTCACTGCTGCGTTGCGTGTGCTGCCGGTCTCTGCACTAAACTGCAGAATGTTATTTTGCAAATTTTGCTGACTTGCTGCCCAGATACTCAGCTCTGGTAAGGTTGGGGTTTTAACATATTTCGGGGCCATATTTCCTGGCATCCCAGGCTGGGCCAGCTGTAATAAGTAACCGTGGCATGTGTGTCTGCGTTTCAGAATCTTCGGCCTCAGGAAAGCCGGACTGTGTTCAGCGGCTCCGTCAGCATCCCGTCGATCACGAAATCCCGCACGGAGCCAGGGCGGTCCATGAGCGCCAGCAGCGGGTTAGCAGCACGTAAGCAAACAGAGCTCTCTCACTCTGGGGTCTGTGCACGGCTATTCCAGGGAAAGGGCCACCTGCAGTGGCTGGATAAGGATTTTTGGAAGTCATAGCTGACTACTCCTGCTCAGGGCAAGCAGAGTATTTTAATCTTGTTTTATTTTAATCTTGTTTTCCAAGTAGCACATGAATAAGCAGGTAATGCTTTTCACAGTCTCAGATGGGTAATTTATCGTATTTTTAGAGTTGACGTTAGAATTGAAATTACATTCTTAGCCTTGGGTCTACTTTGCTCATGTTTAAGTGTTTCACATCAGTGACAAGTTTTTCACAAACGCTTGACTTTGTTGCTGAACCATTTAGAGCTCTTGGTGCCTCTCTTGCTGCTAGTGCAAAGAGAAAGTAGTAGAAAACTGGGTGCTGGAATAGCAGAGGAAAACCTTCAGCAGGCAAGATAAAAGCCCACATAGCCTGCAAGCCGAGCCATGAGCTGAACATCTTGGGACACGCAGAACTAACCTAAACAAATTGCTGCTGCGCTCGGTGGGCGTCTGTAACACAGTTTAATTCCTCCGTGTGTTTTAGGATCGTCTGCACAGAACGGGAGTGCCCTGCGGAGGGAATTCTCAGGAGGGAGCTACGGAGCAAAGCGCCAGCCCATGGCATCGCCCTCAGACGGATCCTTATCCTCTGGTGGCCTGGACCAGGGCAGCGATGCACCAACAAGGGACTACGAGCGAGAGGTGAGGGGCAGGAGAAGGAGGAGAGACTTCTACCTGCATTGATAAAGATGAGCAAGTTAAATCCTGCCATGGGTTTGGGAGTCATTGACAGTGGGGACACAGGTGTCCTGTATTTCAAGCTATCCTGACAGAAGACTCTGTTCAAACTGAGTCAGCTCTGGTTCTGGCATTTAGCATGCAGAAAAAGCTCTCTGCACTTCTTACCTGGAGATACCTGGAGCAAGGCTCCCCAAAATATTGACCCAGTATAGTAACAGCTTGATAGTGACCTATCACGGCTTGAAATGGTGCTATTCCTTCTGCCCTTTATTTGCAAAGATTCATAAGCTATCTTAGCAGCCATTTCACAGTAGATATTTTGTACTCAGAAATTAACAGAGTAATGTAAGAATTGTCATATCATTTCATTTATAGCAGGAACTGGATTTAATAATTTCTATTCTGTGCAGGCAAGACTATTGTTATAATAGGACTGAAATCCTGCCCAGTGCTAAACTTAGTCACCCCAGCCAAGAATGTTTTACATGGGAGGGTCCAATCTGAAGTCAGCCAGCAAAACATCCTGAACCATTTTTTTTTAACCAAGGAGTGTGAAAATCTGAGATTGCAGATTTTTAATGCTACTGAATTATCCTGCCAGCTGAAGCTGGAAAGCAACTGTCAGCCCAAATTCAAGCTCAGAGTTGTATTCTACTGTACTCTGGAAGATCCAGCTTGATAGGATGCTTTGAATTGATATCCTGGGAGTGACATAGCAGAGTTAGCTCTGATGAAGCCTGTACCACAGAGATTACTATTTAGTGCAAGAGCATCTCAGATGGTAATTACAAAAAGACAGGAGCTGTTGTAGCTTCACAGGCAACCTGAAGTTGCACACTCTGCTGACCAAGCAGCCCTTGGCAACACACAGGCTGCCAGAATCCCACTGGTGCCATGTCCTTATGTCAGCATCACTTATGCCTGCTGAAAGCAGAGTGAGCAGCCACTTAACCTTGTGCCTCCCTCAGTATTTTTGGACACAAGCAAAATCCGCAGAGGCCTTTGAATCCAGTCACCTGTCGCTCAGACACCCTCAATCCCTCTCAAACTTGCTGTCCTGTTACTTACTGGTGTTCTTGTGTGTCTTTGGGCTGCAGGACTCTGACTCTCCAAGGCATTCTACAGCATCGAACAGCTCCAACCTCAGCAGCCCTCCCAGCCCGATTTCTCCTCACAAGACCAAGAGCCTCTCCCTGGAGAGCTCTGACCACGTGAGTTGGGACTCATGAACTGCTTCAGCATTCAGATTTGGCATCACATCAGCTTGCTGTCCCCATGGCTGTCCCCTTCACTTGCTCCAGTTCTCACCTTCATCATCCTAACCCTCCCCATTCCCTGTCTGAAAGTGATCTGGGAGTGGGATACAGAGGAAGGTAAAAGCCGGTCGTCTTCAGCACCGTGCGGCACTGCCTCACCCTCCCTTCCCCAGGTCTGACAGCAGCAAATGAGCAAAGCTAGGGTGTTGGTAAACACCAGATGCTGTAGATTTGTATTAGTATTGGTTTCATTTTTGTGGTTACAGCTGCTTGATTTTTAAAGACATATTTATCCCACTCCCGTTCCACTTCCCAAAAGGTAGCATAAGTAGACCAGACCAGTATCAGTAAGAGAAAATTCAGAGGGATTTTGTTTTCATACAGTAGCTCATTGTACTGTACAAAAGTAGCACAGAGACCCCTTCCCCTGCACGGGGAATGATCAGTATGTCAGAGGCACATAAAAGCTTTCAGCCACCACGTTTGAATGTCAATCTGATTGTCGCCAGCAAATCCTTATTGATTAAAATGATGCATATTTTACTACAGTACAGAGTTTAAATAAATACACAGATGTTAGAGTAAAATACGTATGTATATATTCAAAGAAAAAAAGCATTGTGTATGCAGCAGAAGATGGATGCTTATTTAAGAGAGCCTTTAATTTAAGATTTGTGTTGTCCCTGTTTCCATGCTCGGTAATATACAGGCTCGGAGGCCTGGCCTAGACCCTTTGCAGGACAGGACTGGTTTGCGCAGCGCTCGCTGCCCCGCTGGGAGAGGCCCCTGCAGTGCTTTCACAACAGTTCTTTACTCCTGCCCGTAGCATAAACTGATCTGCAGTTCCTCCTTTGTGTTAGTCCCCATCCTTTGCAGAAAGGACAGCTGGAAGCAGCCCCTGCCCCGGGAGCCACGGGCCCTGCCAGCCCCACCTGGCAGGTGCCGCAGGTGGCCTTGGTTTGGCTGTGCAGCCAGAGCCTTACAGCGTGCTGAAAACTGCTTCCCTGGGTCAGCCTTTGAGCAGCTGTAACGTCTCCTTGGCCATCCCTAGGCACAAAACTCTTACTGTTCTTACCAAATACTGGTTGCTAATACACATCAGCCAAATGAGTGCCCTTAGACCAAAGCTGGCCCTGCCTGGCTTTGCTGTCACTGTAGCAACAAAGAATCTTGAAGACTGACCTCACACTCACTGTTCACACTGTGGTAGTCAAAGATGCCTAGTGACCCACAGCTGCAGCGCTGGCAAGGTTGGTTTTCCTCTCCCTCCCTACTCATGCTGTGGGTTTGTGCAATTTGCAGTTGTTTCTGTGTGCTCACCTGCTGTTTGGTTCCAAAAGCAGGGCAGCTTGGAGGGCAGAAAGTATTTCTGTGGAAGACAGAGCCCACTGAAGCTGCAAAAGTAAATAAAAAGCTGAAGCTGGTCACGCAGTCAACAGAATAAAATTAAAAACTGGTGTACAAGTGGATGGTAAGAGGAAGATGTCTCTTCTCTTTAGTTAGCAAGGCAGATGTGTTTTTCATTTGGGAGTGTCTTCAAATGAGCCTCTCTTCTCAGTAGTATTGTTGCTGACTTTATACTCAAACATGCAAGGGCTTTTTGTATTTAGAATACTGTTTTTTGTGGGTTTCGGAAACTTGTTATCAGTCTTATTAAACCATTCCATGTTCTTGCAGTCAGCAGTCATGTAGTGTTCCACCCACACAGAGATGTTTGGAGTTTTCCAGTTTGTGTTTTCCCTAATAGAAGTTATAGGTAAGTTCAAACCATGTGCAGTAATTTCCAGGTATGATTTAAATGTGAAATAGGGAACAAGACACAGATCATCTAATCCATTTAATCATGCTGGGTCTCCTAGGTAAGATTTCTCTTTCACTCTGAATCAAGAGGTTTGTCCAAGTTTAAGCTCATTCAATGTTATTTTGGGACAGGAATTCAAGAAATTATGGTAGAAACCATCATATCAAAAGCCTGTCTCTCTTCTCTTTGGGTATTTCAGAGTAGCAAGCTGGTTGTGTTGTTTGTTTTCACTTCAAAGCTACCACTTTTGCAAGCCTGGCATTTGAAAGTAAAAGCTTTAGCAAACAGCTAAGCACTTGAAAGTAATTCCTCCCAGAAAAGTTTATGTATTTCTGAGGGACAGACAGGCAGGGCATTATTGGCATTACTAAAATTCCACATCAGCTTCTTCTTAAAGGCTGCATATTGCTTCAAGTATAGCTACAGCTTTTTCCCCACAATTCCCTTGTTTTGGTGAAGCATGTCCACACACTTTTCAAAGCCTTTGCAGACTAGTTTGTATTTACTGTATGTTGTATTTAAACAATAATCCTATTTTGATGTTGAGAGAAGGTATTTAAACAGCAGTCACTGAAGACAGCGCAGCCTGCGTGACAGTCCCCTGGGAGAGGGTCACGGGATCTTTTTTTGTGGATTTCTTTTTTTGCAGTTGTGCTAAAGCTCTATCTGAAAATGGAACCCAAAGAGCCACGACACAGCAAACAATTAAATCAAGTAAACCCCCGTGTTTACTCCTCTACGGTGCCTGCAATCTGTTGCTATCAGACCCTGGCATTTTCAGGCAGAGCGTGGGTCAGCTGTGTCACAACACTAAGCTCCAGAGGGCGAGAGCTCCACGGGCCTACACTGTTTGTACACTACAATTTCTAAGCCTTGGCAGTCTCCTTTAGGATTACTATATTTAATGATTAGTTTGGTACTGTACATTTTTATACACATCTGTCCAAAAGAGAAACAGCAACTGTTCTCTCAGTTGAAAAGCAAATGACCACAGCACTTACTAGAAAAGAGTAAAATTGTCCTAGGGCGTACATAGTTTTACATATTTGGGGACCATTTGATTACAGACTCAATTTTAAACCACACTCATCTTTTTTTTTTTTCGTTGGTATGCATACTGCAGCTGAGCTTTTTAAATACTCATTGGGCTAGGAAAAGTAACTTGGTCATTTGAACTGTAAGACTCTTGCCTGGTATCTCCGAGACAGTTGTCTCCTGCGGTTTGGTGTTTGCTCCTTTGCACTGTAGCACTGCTTCAACTTCACCCTTCCAGCGCTGCGTTTTGTTCGGGGAGCTTGGAGTCTCCCACTGCATTCCCGACTGTAGCACGTGTTCCCTGTACACACTATGTACCTAGCTGATTTTTTTCCTTTTGGCTGAGACTGAAGGTGTTTGTTTGCATTTTTGACAGTGCTTAACCAGATGGGTGGGTTGTTGGGGTTTTGGTTTTCGCCCCCCTCCCTCTCCCCCCTCTTTTGATGGCAACAAGGATCTGAACCCAGATTCAGGCAGCTACTAAGGATTCCAGGTTGTACAACGGAGTAGGTTTGGTAAATAGTTTTCCCCTGCACGTGTGCACACACAGATATGTGGCTTCCTTCCACATTTCATAAACCCAAAATCAGGGTTATAGTACTCTCTTCTCTCTTGCCTTTGGCCTGTAGAAGACAGCTGGTGGTTTCAAAAAAACATTCCTGAGGCTGTGGTGAAGTAGTTGCTTCTTTTCCCCTCCATTAGTTGCTGTGGCTTGTTATGAATGTGCATTTTGCCCATTTAAATGAGTTTCAAAACTGAGTCAGGAATGTTCTCTCTTGGATTTGATTCTGATAAAATTACAAGCCAGGTGTGTTATTCTCAGGTATATGGCAGAGGGAAGCTAAGGGTCTTGTCATACCAAAAAAGTCCAAAAATCATAATTCATTTATAGAAATGTAGTTTAACTGCACCTAACTGGTTCACAGCATGTGTCAGCCTTTCAAAACAGAACAGTTGGATTATTAACACAGAAACAGATTCTGGCACCATGTTGTCTTGCATGGCCAGACCCAGAATGACAGGACAAACATGCTCTTGAGTGCAAAAAGGGTTTCTTTTCCATTTTAAGAATGCTGTTTAATTTTAAATTAATGCATTAAGGGTAAAATTTATTACAGTGCAAGTAGCCACAGCTCCTGAGCCTCTCAGTGGCACAGGGTAACTCCTGCTGTGCGTTCTTTTGTTAATACGAGCCAGTTCCATGGGGGAACTGGGACAGTTTTGTGCACTAACACAAAATGCACTCTTGTGTGCACTTTGTGTTCACACTATTTGATAAACACCCCCAGAAGCTGCTTTGCTGCAGGCTCTCCTGTCTGAATTCCAGCTGTACTCTTTCATTCCAGCTGCAGCTCAGTACAACCTATTTTCATTCTCATCTAAGAAAGTCTCATCCACAGGGAAGAAATCCACAAACCAGTGTTGGTATTTCAGAGCAATTATACCTGCCTTTTTATGTATGACAGTTTCATATCATTTATTTTTAAAATATGTTTTTTAGGTTTTTCATTGTAATATTATTGTACAGTTTTGCATGGCATAGATGTAATCACTTTTTTGTTTAGAGTATAAAAGCTGACAAGTGTGCGTGTGGGGGAAAGATTCTGCTTTTTGCCTCTTCTCACTCTTTTGTTTAATGCCCTCAATGTTGTAGGGGACATTGTAAGAGATTCTCTGCTACAGAACAATGATGTAGATTCTTTTGCACAGAAATATTTAAGGTGGAAAAGTCAACAATGTAAAAATGACTTGCCACCAATATTTTATGTTGGTAACACACTTAATATTAACCTACTTTGATGTACTGCAATAAAACAGGGAACTGTTAGAAATGCAGACGTTCTGTCTTTTTTTCCTACCTCCCCACATTAAGCTTTGAGGAGGAAATGGAAAGGGGAATAATGGTGTTCTTGAAGACAAAACCAGCGTGTTGTAACACATCTGCACAAATGCACAGTGGGAAGAAAAGGACTAAGTGAGAAAATCGATTTACCTTTAACAGCTTTCAGGAAAAAAAAACCACCAGATCCTTTTGTAAAATACAAAGTCAAGTCACCTTGTACTTTGCCATATTGAACTTCTTCAAATAGTTTTTTTGACCTTTTTTCTTAGGTCATCTGTTCTGTGATGACCTAAGAAATAGTTAGTTTTATAATTGTAGTCAGTGTTTCTAATGTTCCCCCTTCATTTGAGGTGACACATCAAATGGTTCAGCTGTCCTAGTGGTAGAGGCTGTATTCTTACTTAGTTCTGAGCTACCAACAGCAAAGTGGCTTTCATACATTTTTAAGTATATCTCAGAGTACCTGTGAAGTTTTGCATGTGCCCTGACCCTTTCACATCATCGACCAGTTCCTCAGCCTGGAATTTTCTCCATAGCAGGGAAATGTATCTTCCTCTTCCTTGTACGCTGTTGGTATTATGTTGGAAATGGCCTCATTGTGCCAAGGAAGGTTTCGCTATTAGGAAAAATTTCTCCACAGAAAGGCTTGCGAAGTATTGGAACAGGTTGCGTAGGTAAGTGGTGGAGTCACCCTCCCTGGCAGTGTTCAAAGAATGTGTGACTGTGGCACTGGGACACGGTAGAGTGGTGAACTGGGTGGTGCTACACTGATAGTTGGACTTGATGATCCTGGTTTTGCTTACACGCTTCAGTCACCCCCCCCGTGCAGCAGGAATACAGGACTGTTGATCCCGTGTTGCTTGCAGTGGCACCCTGGGCATTCTTCCCCTGTCAAAGACTGCCAGCACTCACTCCAGCAACAGTCACCATTCCCACTTGTTTCATGGCCACAGGTTACCTTACTCCTGTCTCTCTCCTTCAGTCAAAACTATTATTTTCTCAGCCTCTCACTGATGTGAATTTAAGCCCATTTTGGCTGTTGCAGGTCTCTCCTGGCTGCTGTAGCTCTGAGAGATACCACATTCCCAGTGCTGCCATGACTTTTCTTTGAGTTCTGCTTTCACAGGGATGCAGTGCTGTCTAAAGAAAGAGAGTAGGAAAATCACTGCTACCTTGTGCAGCCTGAATCTTGATTCTTTAGAAGGCAAAAGCCCTGTCTTCAGCGAAGCAGCTTTAACCTCCAGCTTGCCCTGTGGAATAAAGAACTGTTTTCACATGAGGATTTTTCTAGAACAAAAGCTTGCTACAGCAGAGAAACATCCACATCCTCAACCCCCTTGTAGTTCAAGCAAATGCACTGGCTGGCACAGAGCAAGCAGTGATCAAGTGTTCTTGCTCACTGTAAAATGTCATGGCCCCTTTGACTTGAAGCCAGAGCACAGTGTTTGTAGCTCACATTTTCTGCATGGCTGTTACACTGGCACAAAGCTATAGACATTATTAATACTTTTAGAGCCTACACAGAAGGCCAGGAGCATTAGGGACGGGGAGCTCTAATTAGCTCTCCTAATAAAGCAACATCTTAGCTTCTGCTAGTTGCTACCCTTTCAGCCTGCTGTTATTCTTAAACACACTTTGTGCATACCAGTCACACCTCGTTGTGCTTACTGGAAAAGTGACCTGTAAGGCTCTGAGTTATTTTGCCTTCTTTGCAAGTTCTCTGAACGTAATGACCCTGAATCTTCAGCTTCAGAATTTGCTCTGAAGCTCACTAATTCCCTTGTCAGATTTTTAAAAAGCAGAGTATAAACTTTAACATAAGCGTTTACTATCTCAAACAGTTCCACTGTTTTTACAGCTGCAAGGTCTAGGTGCAAAGGAGAAAAACTGAATGTCTGTCAGAACTCAAAACAGGGAAAGTTACTCTAACAGTGTACAGATGCTCTGCTTGATGCAAAACTATTACTTCACTGAACAGCAGAGTTAATCTTCTCAAAAGGTTAGGAATAACCTGACCAGTATTTTGAATTAAACATAACTGGATCTTTCTCAACCAAGTCTTAAATGAAGTGGGTTATATGTTTATTCCAAGAGCATAAAGGTAATACCTGTTTTCCTATTTCTCAGTGGTCCCTCCTGAGAGAGACCATTTATTCACTTACCTGCTCTTTATTTCTGGAAGTGCCAGCTGTCAGGATTTCTTATGTATTGAAGTTTAAGATCATACAACTCCTGCCTTCCTGGGCTGTCAATTGGCTAGACCAGCTGAGCCTGCTGGTAAATATGCGGCACTTGCCAAATAAGAATACCCAGCTTACTAGCACCAGGTGAGCCTCGACTCCAACAGCCTCTCATTCACAAGTGGAGGAAAGGCAAAGAGTAACAGTGATTAGAAAAAGGAAAATAAGAAAACAATTACCAGGGGTTTTCATGGCCAGACATGGTCAGGCTGATGTTCTTCTGGCTCTTAGTAGCCTTGTCACCATCACAGCAGCAGTGAGAGAGGTGCAGTGGAAAGATGAAGGCATAAACAGGCCAGGGGTGGATGCCTTTGCAAGGTTATTTGCAATTCTTTGAGCAAACAACTGCAGCAGGAGAAGACTTGGGAGCTGCTGCTTCTGCTCAGCCCCTGTTTGTCCCACAGAACAGGACCTGGTTCACGTGGCTATTCCTTACCACGCCAGAAGATGAGAAAACTGCAAGCCGAGAGCCACGGCACAAGCACTTTTTTATTGACATCAGGAAGTTGTACAGGTACAGGCTTTCTACAAAAACCTAAGAAAGTAAAGTTCCTAGCTTGACTCCCATAGTTCAAAACTGTGCGTCTGGCTGTAACTGTGTGACATTTCAGCTGAAGCTGGAAATGCTCATGAGACACAACATGTTCCTCTGCCTTGCTGTAAGTTGTGTGTTACGGGGAAACAGAGACAGATGAGGTTCTTGGTTAGGAGTCCAGCAAGCAGTTGGTGTCAGTTGTAGCTTATCTAACTCACCCTCAGGAAAGCTGATACCTACCAGACAGTGAAGAATCCCACTACTTGTGCTCAGATAAAGCTGTTGGATACATGTTTGACTCCCAGAACTGAGATGGGTTGTGAGAGTGTATACGTGTGTGTGTGTTTAAAAGAGACTTGCACGCAACTCTGGATTTGTCAAATATTTCCTATGTTTAGCTTGCAAGCCAAAAAGAGGCAGAAAGCATAAAACTTCATCCTACTTACACACACCCTCCCTTGCATTAAATCAATGTCAGTTAAATCCAGGAGGGTTCTTAGACTGCCACCACTTGACTTACAAAAATGGGGTGAGGTGCTGGATGTGTCTGTGGTAGGGAACACCTTAGTATTTCGCTCTATAATTCACAGTATGAAATCTACTTGAATTCCACCTCAGCTTGAAAGAGGGAAGTTTTTTAAAAAACCATTTGTGGAGAATTACAAATAGGTTTCAATATCAAATTCTGCTCTTGTCCTCCTTCCCCTGCTTGTTACAAAGCCCAATCAATACGCAGCCACCATCACAATGTTAAAAATGCATTCAAGGTAGTCAGCTGGTGCCTTGGAACAGCACAGAAGCTCAAAAGAGTTTCCTGCAAGCTGCGGGCTGTACTGGCAGTCAGTGTAGGACAGACACAGCATGAAAGAACAGCTCTGTCCTTGTGGAACACACCCTTGGCTTCCAGGGCACAGGCTGCTGCATCTCAAGAGGATGGAGAGCTGGGGTGCAACGCATGGGAGGCTGCAACGCTCTCTGCAAGGCTCAGCTGAGCCAGGCCCTGAGAACAAGGCGTGTTAGTTCATTCCTACTATTCCTCTGGCTTCTTGCCCCTGCTGCTCCAGTATTTGCTGTATGCCTCTTGGAACATGGTTTTGCAGGGAATTTTGGCCTTCAGTTTGGTGCAGATCAGGAAAGAGCCCCCCATCTTCCGATGAAGAGAGTAGGTCTCCTCTGGCGGGGGGACAAGCCGGTGCTTCAGCATGACTGGGATTAAACCGTGGATCTTTTCAGTGGTGCTTTGGGTGCCAAAATCAAAAGGTTCGTTAGATGCAAAAGCCTCTCCCAGGATGAGGACAGCATTTAAGTGGGCATCTTCCATTTCCTGCCCAAAGGAAAGAGGCATAAATAAATAACGTTATTTAGCCATGCTAACCACCAGGGAGGATCAGAGATGCTAATGCTAACAGAAGCAGCTCAGGAGAAACACCTAGCCATGCCCACAACAAAGGCAGCCTCCAGTCCCCAACAAGACTGCTGAACAGTTCTGAGTAATTAAACCTTCCAGAGGACCACCTGCTCAGTCATGAACTTTCAAGAGTTGTCATCACCTGCAGGGTCTTGCTCGGGGAGAGAAGGAAGGACAGTGGTTTTGGAGCTAGCTGTATCCTCATTACTCTTAATGCTCCCAAAATGAAGTGAGACCAAAAGCCAAAACATTTTTTTATCGTCCCTCATTCTTATTAACAGGGCTTTTGGACTGACACTAGCTTTTCCCACGTCAAGAAATCCAGGGAAGTTCACAGACCCACAACAACCTTATCTGTGGCCAGCACTAAAATCAGCCCCTTCTGCTCCATACCTTGATTTCATAGCCAGTGAGGAATTTCATTTCAATGGACTTCTTCAGTACTCTCTCTCTGTCCATGTCAGCAGCTGCCTTGATTACCTGAATAGGAAGAATACTTTCAGGAGAACTAGGATATGACTGAAAAACATTTTGAGTACAGGACTATTACATAGGCCACAGATACACATGTTAACACTTGGTTCCTTGCCTCCACCCTCATCTTCAGGGGTCTGCATGTTGGCCAGGTTAAGAGCTACTCGCAAAAAGATACAGCTGATGGCTCTTCCCAGTAGGGCTACACACAGCTCAGAGAATGTAAGGGACAGCAAAAAAGCTTCACAAATCAGTCAGGCCCTTCCCCAGTGAAACCTCAGAGCCGACTGGGAGAAGCTTTAGGTGACAGCTGCAGGCCCTGGCAGCTTAGTTATCAAGTGCAGAACATGGTGATCACAAAGGGAGCACGTATGACCTCCCATCGATTTACGTGTCTGTAAGCAAGCTAGAAATCACAGGAAGGGGCAGGGAACAGAATAAGCCATTCCTGCAAAGCCTCATATAAAAATCACGGAACTCTGAGTGCTCTGATACACCCTGCTGCCTGAGTCTCACACTAAGCAACACTGCCGTTCATGTTTGTCATGAAAAGTGAACATCCAAACTCAGAGAGCCAGCAGATTGCAGCAGACATACAGACAGCAATGCTAAGGGATGAAACAGGAACAGAGATCTCTTTTCTCCAGCCCTGTTCCCTCCACAACCAAAGTGGATTTGAGTATAAAGTGATACAACTAAGAGTATTTGCAAAATGAGGTGCAGCACTCTCAGACACACTGCAAGTCCTCACCTCTATGTAGACATCTGTGAACTTCTCATCAAACCCTCGCGTTGCTCCGAAGTCCAGCAAGGCCACCTGGAAATGGACAAACCCCTCTGGATTACAGAGTCAACCACTCTGGTAAAGCCTGATCTTAAGAACATTCCTGGTGTCTCCAGGAAACTCAGCTGGCTTTCCCAGCGCTTTCCTCTGCAGCGCAGCTCCCCCTGACTCCTTGATTCCCTGACTGCAGCCCAAACAGCTGCACTGGAACATGGCTGAGGAATGGCCAATGCCCACACTGTCACACCTGCTCTGCCGGTAACACGACTCAGGCTTTCTGTGCACGGACAGAGCAGCACAGAACCTTTTCCCAGCACTTTCCAACACAGAACTCAGGAATAAACAAGCAGTTCCTTTGGCCCTGAGGGCACAGACAAGCAGCCAAACCAACAAGCAAGACATCTGTAACTGCGACCCTTATCTTCAGCATAGCACAAGACAAGAGCATTCAAGTAAAGAGTCCTGGGCTCAGGGGTGTCCTGGTAGAGCACTGCCAGCTGCAACTTCCCACTGATCACCTTCAGAACAAGCCCTAAGCCTAAGGAAGTAGCTGTGACTGGAGCTAAGGCCAAAGACAGGCAGCCAGGGTTACAGCAGCCCTGCTGTCCTACCCAGACCAAACGAGGGCAAGTGGCAAAGGGCAGGTTTCCTTGTCTACCAGCCTTTGCCTCAAGGACAGGAATCAGAGAAATCTCAGTAAGGGCTCATTAAACTCTGGGAATGGAGAATAATCAAAAGCTGGTGAAAACCAGCACTTGTACAGGCAGAACTGCAGCCGCTTGGGCTTACCTTGTGCAACTGTGGGTCATAGAAGAAGTTTGACCAGTTTGGGTCAGTCTGCATGTACCTGAACTCAAACAGCTCCCGCAGACATAGGACCAGAATGTTGTGGCAGATCTTGAAAGGCAAGGAGAGAAGGAAATAAGTCAGAAGGGCAGCAAGCCCTCCTCACACATATAACTTACATCAGACATTAGCAAACAGGGAACACATCACCACACCTGCAGGGAACAATCTGCTCTCTGCTGCAGAACTGTAGAGGTGAAGCACCTCTCAACAACTCCCAGCCCACACCTACCATGGGACATCCTTAGCACCCAGCACAGACGCCATGCAAGTTTCACATCAGCCTGAGCTGTAGTTTGTATCAGCCCCTGGATGTGCCTCCAGAGAGGCTGGTACCCTGCACCTGGCAGCTGAGAACAGCAGGCCCCAGTGCTGATCCAGCTGCACCTGTCCTGGTCCTGCCTTCTAACTTCCCACACTGATGACACTTGGTTGTTGCAAGAATGGGAATCTTGCATGATGCACAGCCCCACCATGGGCTCCTCAGCCAAGTCGTCTGCTGGGCTCAGCACTGACCCAGCTAGAGGGAGGAGACTCGAGACTGACAGACATGGGGAAGCAAGAGCAGCAGTCCTTGATGAGCTGAATTACATACTACAGCAGAGCTTTCCTGGAGAACTCCTATGCTGGAGCCTGTTCAGCAGAAGAACTTCCAGCCTCATTCTGTCCTTCTTCAGCTTCTGCAAAGCTGAGTGTAACATCATATCCAAGAGGGAAGGAGGAGAGCACCAAACGCAAGCCAGACCTTGCTCCAGGACATTGCACAGGGTCAGCCAGGCCAGTTGTTTATAGGAAAGAAGGGCTAGTCCTGCAGCAACACCCCACCTCACAGCCTTTTAAAATCAGTCCTGATGATACAGTAGCTCATCACAGCGGACAGTCCCCAAGAACAGGCAGCCAGCTCTCACATAGCTTCAAGTCTAATGTGACACTGAGATCTGTTTATCTAGAGGAACTTACTCTGCCCTCTTCCCCATTAACCTGCTAACAGCTCACACCAAGAAACACAAAATCCAAATACCAGGACAGTTATTTCTGCTACTAGAACAGCTGCTTGTCCCACAGCCCTCCAATCCCTTGCTATATTCAGCACCAACGCCTACCCATCCCCACATCCCCTCTTTTCTTTACTGAGAGATACTTTTCCAGCAGCCCTGTGTAGCACTGCTCAGTGCTGCAGGAGGAAATGACACTCAACTGCTTGCACCAAGATGATTCTGCACTCCTGCCCAAAACAGCAGCTGCACAAGACCCCCTTCCTCATGCTGACAATCCTTCTCAAACTTCAGGTCATCACAAACAGGGCATCACACAGCTTGGCTACCTCCCCTTCAGCTGTCCTTGCCATTCACCCTCTCCAACCCCTCCCTGCTGAATGCTGGTGCCTGTAAGGCCCAGACCAGCTTCGAGAGACCACAGTGTCACTGTCACAGTGCCTAAACAGAAGTCTTGCAGAAGCTCCAGACAGTCCCGACTCCAGCCCTGCCACAAAGTATCCCCTGGTCTGCCAGTCACCAGGCAGGCTGAGCTCTGAGCGAGAGCAGAAGCACAGCCTCCCCACCTTACCTCATTTCGAATCTCCTGGCTCAGCCCCACAGCTTGATCCAAGGGAAAGCCAGATACCAGCTCTGTAGTCAGGACATGCTTGCTGCACAGCTCATCTATTACTCTTGGGACGTAGAAGAAGGGGTGATCTTTCAGCAGCTCACTAGGGATAGAGAAAGGAGAATAAACAGTTAGGAGCCCTGAGAGCAGACCCTTGGCAGCACCTCACACAGCCCTTCCCCAGCCTCTCCCCCACACCCTGGCTGGGGCTGCCAGGATATGTTTTCCTCAGCAGTTACAGTAGGGATTAAGTCAGCAGAAAACACGCCAGTGACTTGGCAGCTGCTGCCAGCTCCTGAGGTCATGTCTCCTGCCAGAGCAGTGATATTAGGAGGGCTCCAGGCTGGTACATCAAGGGGCACTGGGATCTTTTGCTCACCCTGCTTGGCTACAGGGCCAGACTACACACATGGAAGAAATGGGCTTTGCCAAGGGGAGCAATGCCACAGGGGCAGCTCTGTAGCAGGACAGGAAGGGTGCCCAGCCTCCAGCAGCTCTCCATCATCCAGACATGTAAAAACAATCCAGACCCCAGTACTATGGCAAGCCAAGGGACCAGGCAGTACTGGTGGTGGTAATTACTGCAAGAGAGCTGGAAAAAGAGCACACAGAATAGCACTGCAGCCCAGCCTTGGGAGTTACTGCAGCACCTTCATATGTGGCAAAATAGACAGGCTTGTACTGGAGGAGAGAGTATGTGCATTTCACATTTCAGCTGACTGAGACAAGGTGGTAATACTAGGGGATAGCCCAGGCCACAGACACACACCCTTCCCCTGTGCCACATGGCAGGGCACGGCATTCATCTCCCCACCATCCACGAAGTTAAGCAACCCTTCCTGTGTTTCACACACATGAAGACAGGTGGGGTCGAAGGCAATGGTGTGAACATACTGGAATTTCCTTGCGCAGGCAGCTTCTCTCAGGTAGTCACACTCCAGGGCCAACTCTCTGCTCACAACTTCAATCAAGTGCTCAGGGAACAAACCTGAAGGTCCAACAGCAGAAGAGAGAGGAAGCTTGGAGAAAAGGAACCCCTCAGGCTATGCTTTCCAGAGCTGCAGCTGAGGAGCAACCTGCTTTCCAGCCAACTCTGAGCTGAAGAGTACAAGAAGCCTCAGAGAGCAAAAGCGTATTTCCAACCAAATACAGGTTCTGCAGTAATCCAGGCCAAGGCTCCACAGCTGCTCCTAAGTCAAGGTATGTCCACACCACTCCTTGTGCAGCAGAGCTCCATCCTCCCCCAGCTCCCACCCCACAGCCCAAGGATGTGCACGTCTGTGCAGACACACACAGCAAGGAGCAGAAAATCCCAAACAGCAGCCTGGGAAAAGGCAACAAAAAAAGGCTCAAACCCATATCTGCCTACAACGGGGAGCAGGCACTAACCAGGCAGAAACAGTCAGCATGACTAACACAGCGAACTGCAGCAGCAGCACGTAGCCACAGCCTGAGTTGCCAAGCCCAGTCTTCTTAGTCTTTAAAAGTTGGAAAACCAATCTACCTCTTGGGCCAGACACAGCAGCCTCTGCAGGGTCCTGCCCAGCCACCAGAGAGAACAGCCCCAGATTTTGTCAGCACCTAGCCTGATTTTAAGGCAGCATTTGTGCAGTCTCACTAAGATTTACAGCTGCTGTAGGCAGGTATTTGGAAAAAAGCACAGTTAAGTCCTGCTTTCCCTGTGGGAAAAGGAACTTATCCATGGACTGGGACACCGAGCAAGTTCCAAATCTGGTAGTCCTCCAAAACTATGACTGGAAAGAACAGAGAACTGGGAAGAGCAGAGAATAGCAGGCATGGAGGGCTACAGGAAACACAGAGAAGTATGAGTTCTGCCAAATGTACCAGAAAGTAACAGCAAGACTACCTAAACCTGAACACTGCCCATGCTTCATGCCCTTCTAGAAAGCCATCAAAAGTGAATATTCCCAGGGACATTTTGCTTTGCCAAGAATCCCTATGGGTCCTTTGCTAGAGAGAGCACACAGAGACCAGTGAACATTACTCTGGCAAGTGTGTGCATATGCATGGCTGGGACAAACAGAGGTGCACTCCCCACCCCACCCAGTGGACACTGAATAAGGCACATGCCCAGCAAAGGCAGTGGCAGCTCTGCAGCAGGAGAGGGGAGCAGAACACGGGCCCCCAAGTTGGCCTTGCACCCTCTGCCCACATCCACTACCTTTCCTGCTTTCTGCAGGAAATCTGTTCCTGGGCAGACTTAGTAATTCCTAAGTCCTTTTCCCCATTTCCTTGAGGCTGTTTCCTCCCTCCAGTCTATGGAGACACACATACAATGCACTGCTTGAAATGGGTTGGCAGAACTCAACCTGCAGCAGTGGAACACGGGGCTTGCCAGGCCCTGAGTCTTTTTACCTTCAGGGAGAATATTGCTCATGCTCAGAACAGCCATCAGGTTGTTGACATCACTGTTGATGCTCTGGGCGACTCCAGGGTACTGTGGGACAGAATAGGACAGGGCTCTGGTGAGACCAGCTGACCTGGCTGTACAGGGCAAGACAAAAACACCTTCCAGCTCAGCATTCACTGACCCCCATATCACAGCCACCTACAGCCTGGCAAAGAGCCAGATCATACATACCTGAGCCACACATCTTTCATCTAAAAAGCTTATTTAAAGCCCAGCATCTAAACCAGGGGACAGACAGACAGGCTATGATGCAGCTTTTTGCAATCAGAATGGCTCATTCAGATCCTCCTACAGGAATTCTTCCATGATGGGCTCTCAGACACGAAGATCCCAGAACAGCTACAGCAGTCAGTCATTTCCCCACTACAGCAACACCACGACAGCCCAGAGTAGTTTCATTCACAGCAGCAGTGTGGCAGTCCTGGCAAAGGTGCCTCCTCCTGTTCTCACCTTGTCTGTCAAGGAGGGAATGAGCCTCCACTGCTGTGGAGAGGAATGTCTGCTTGATGCCAGAGCATTAAGTTTCTGCTGTGATTACCTTGGCCTCACTTCAGAGAGTACTGTGCACACAAATAGCTTGAGAAGAAGACACCAGTACCCATTCATACTGTTTCTAAAGTCTCCCTCTCTACAAAAAAACCCACCAACCAGATGACCAACTTCAGTCAGCACGGGACCTCACTCCTTGGATGATAAACGATGCTGTATAAGGAGTTTTAACTCTAGAACTTAATTTTGTTGGAAATAGCTACCTGAGGTTGCTGCCAGCTTTAGTGTGAGTTGGTGAATACCCTCCTGTATTGTCAGACCACCACTGCTTGTCACTTAACGCATCTTTAACCTTTGGGCTTGGCCAGAAAGGGGCATGTGACATGTGCACATCCCAGAAAGAGGACTGACCTATGGAGCAGGTAGGACCCTCAGATACAGCCCTAAAAGTACAAGCAGTCCCTCACCATCATTATCCCCATGCTGACATACCTATGAGATGTCTCCTGCTCATCTGGGCTCAGAGAGTGGCTTAAACTGCAAAATCTTTCCTGTCTTTCCCATCTACTTGCATTAGGTAAGGTATTTCTGGACCCACATTTTAACTTGCATTAAAATATTTCTCTTTGTCTAGCAGTACACATGCAGTTCTCCTTGCCCTTCTATGGGCACAAACAAGAGACATGACTGTAAAGCCCACCTGGATTTTCATGGCAACTTCTTTCCCATTTTTCAAGCGTGCCAGGTGAACCTGACCAATTGAAGCAGCAGCAAAGGGGCGTTCTTCAAAGGACTCCAGTTTATCCCTCCAATTGGGGCCAAGATCATTGTTCAGAGTTTTCTACAAATTAAAAAAAGGGTATGGGAAGCAAAAATTTAATACTTTCGCTATTGGAAATCATGTTTCTCTAAGGTGAGTCATACATCCTACAGTAGTTCTGAGTACCTATACCCTGCTTTCTAGATCATCCTCCCTGCCTCAGCATTGCACACCAAGGCAAGGAGTGGTCTGGCCAGCAATGCTTCCCCAGCAATGAAGAGATGCCAATCAGATCTTTGTGAGGCTCTGGCATAAAGGACAGAGATCCTGAACAGAAGCACCACTGCCTTAGCAATACAAACGTCCCCTTTTTGGTGCCATTTGTTGTCTTCTTGAAAACGATCAAGGGAGTTAGCTATTTCTCCTCTTGCATCATGCTGCCAAGCTGAACAGAAGCAATCCAGGCATGCAAGAATGACTCTCTAAGGCAATATTGACAATTAAACATCATAGCCTGTTTAACAGCTTTTTTGCTACCTTGCCAGACTGCCATATTTAAGTTCTGGCACTGCTCAGTGTCTTTCAGAAGATAAGCAGTGCTGGCAATTCCTTTTGCAGCACCCTTCACATCTTAATTTACAGAGTGAAGTAGAGGGAGAACATGTACATTAGAGAAAGCAACTTAGTTTGATTTGTTCTGGCTCTTCTCAATGGTAGGTTACACTTAAGCAAAACAGTAAGGACAAAGTTGCTGTTAATTTTCCATCAGACTAGGGCTTGTAAATCTGTTTCTAAAATGGGATGTGGGCACTTGTAGACACTGACTTAACACCCATTAGAAAAACAAGAGGAAGCAGAAGAGGAGGCTACAGTCAACAAGACCCTATAATCATATTCGTGTGCAACATCCTGTTCCATCAACATTAGTCTCAGGACATAAACTCCCACATTTTTGCCTCATCTAGAGCTGACCTTAAATGTTTTGGAGAGGAAAAAAGCAGCACATAATTGAGAGAAGGAATCAGGTGCTACCGCAACTGAAAATATGCAACATTACTGAAAGAACACTCAAAAATCCCCATCCACCACCTCCCTTTTAAGGGTATACCACAGGTGACATTTATTCTGTCATTGTCCCTCCTCCCCTGATAAGCAGTAAGGAATATTCCTCACCATCATCTGCTTTATTGGCATGAAGTCAGCACTCTGACGTACACGCTCGAAAATCCTCTGGAGATGGGGGTTGATGAAGGCATCATCTGCCAAGGGAAAAGCACATGCAGTCAGTGCAGGCATTGCATTCCCCAGCTCTTCAGCACACAGACAAACATGCACCTGCATTCGGACAAGTCCAGCTGTCCTGCCCCCAAAGTACAGCCCAGTGAAGGTTTTGGAGGTAATTCTAATTCAGAAACTCCCCATACTCAGAAACAGCACCTGAGGTGCTCCTCCTGAGGCATCACGCCTTTACAAATGGGCCAAATGAGTCCTGTGAACAAGTAGCAAAATAAAGGGAAAAAAGCTCCTCCTTCCTTTTCACTTTTTTAAATAAAAAAACCCCCAAACTTTATACTACCCAAACAACTCCTACGCCACCCTCCTGCTGGAGCACGAGAGAGTTTCTTTGCACCCCCTTCACCAAGGGAGAGGCAAACCATGAATATGCTAGAAAGCATATTGAGAAATTTTTTATGCTTTGGAATCAAGTCTGCTTTGTCCAGCAGCACTGCCAAAAGCAGTGGGCAGCTCTGCACAGCACAGAGGCTTTTGGTGTAGTGGAGGTGGCACAAACCTATGAGCAGAGTGCTCCTGCACAAACCTCTGTCACCCACCAGCCCACCTTCTTGCTGGCAGCAGTACAGCATTCAGGTCTAGGGGAGGTCACGGCATCATGGAAACACAGCTCACAGAAGGAATCCCCTGGAGAGTTATCCCAATGCTCCAGTTCATTTTAAGGGGCAGCAGCCTCTCCAGAAAGCTGTGCAGTGGCAAAACACCACTTACACAAGGACTGAACTCTTGGAGAAAGGAGGATTCAGCATCCGCTACTGTAAACAACTACCCAAATGCAGAGCAGCTACAAGTGGGCAGAGAAAAACATAGCTGAGCCAAAAATTTTAGGAGTCAGAAGGAGCAAATATTTACACTCGTAAGAAAGAGGAGGAGTAAGGGCATCTTGAAAGATTAGCTCTCTGCTTGCTCAAAGGCTTCTACAACAGCTCAGGAAAAAGCTACCAGTTCTGGAAAACTTTCCATTTCATAAAGGATTATGGAGGAATTAGATCTATTTGCTGCTCTCCCAACACTGGAAAAGTCCAGGCCTTAATCCTGAGAACTCAACCTGCACATGCTCTTGTGACATTCAAATAAAGATATGTCATTCCTCTCCATTTACAGATGCATGAGCAACCATAAGTCTATCCCAGGAAACAAACTGCGACCTTAAGAGCACAGTCCTGGGAAGATGGGTCGAAAGGAATGGACAGGAAAAGATACATAATGCAGATACACCACATTAACACTCAGCATTGTTTAGAAATCCCCACTGAAGCCACAGCAGCATTTAAAAGTACAAGTTCCCACTGTGGAAGCAACAGAGCTTTTAAGAGGAGCTCCCATTCCATCACTGCCAGTCAGAGATCAGCAGCCTTTCAGGAATGGTGAGTAAAGTTCCTGATGTGACATTATAAACCCACAAGAAGGTGAGACATGGCTTTTGCGTGTGCATTCCAAACAACAAAAGAAACATCTGCTCTGTCATTGATGGTGCATCCCTGCCAAGCCTCTGAACACTATAAAAACTGTTCTCTGGGTTACGTGAAAGTATTAACTGTCATGCTGCAGCAACATGTAACCTGCACATCCAAGGATGACTGGGCAGAAAGAGAATGGACCTCACTGAGAGTGACTGGAGCTCCCAAAAGCTGTTTATGTCAAGGTATCACAGTTTGCAACAAGCATCTCAGATCAACTGCTGTTATTTTGCTTATTGCTGACATCCCAAAACCTCACATGTGATTTCAACTCCTAGCCTGAGAAGGCATCCTTAACTGGGGCTGCTTGACCACCCCCGCTTTGTTCACGAGCACAACACCAAATAGCCAAAAACCTGCAAGTCGAGGTTGACTGTACAGAAACTCAGCAGCAACATCACAAAATCAGTTGTGCTGCGGAAGCAACTCTGACAAACCAGGGCTTTCAACATGCTGATGAATAAGGTTATACGTCTTTGTGGTAAATTGATGAGGCCTTACTGGAGCAAAACACAAAGCAAGAGTCAAGGCAGGGCACTCTCAGCCGGCAAATGTAGCTGCCTTTCCAACATCTCCCAGAGCACATGCACCAGACAGGATGATTTGGGGCCCTTGGCATCTTTTCTGTTCATGACCCTGTGGATCCCTAATAAATCCTCTACTCTCACAAGCAGACATCAGGGCTTTTTAAGACACTGCTCTGTGACTTGTGCTCAACTGCAGAGAGCACCCAGACCTGATGATAGAAGCAGTGAATTCAAACTCTCCCGGCCACAGAGACACCCATGAAGTCCAGGAACTGCCTGAAACCATTGTGTTCAAACAGCCAGCCCAAGAAATAGGTACTCTGCACTGTTGATGGTGTCTAATTTATTTCACCACAGCTGTCCCTCAGAAAGGCTACCCAGGGCCTGTGTTCTCACCAGGCACAGCAGTGCTCCACACACTTGGCATATGAGTCAAATACGGGCTGGGTACAATCACTGAGGTTGCTGAAATTCTGTTCTTGACACTAAAGTGAAATCAATCACCAAGTATTTGACACTCCTGCCAGAGCTCAGTAACATTAGGAGACAGCAGGCAAGTAACAAAACCCCACAGCATTTCTGCTCCTCAGAGCTGGCCTTTCACAGCTATTCCCTCCGCACTCACATCCAAGCCTAGGGCAGCTGTGACCAGGCTTGGGCACAGATCAGGAGCAACTCAGTAGTGTCCTAAGAATCTGAAATTAACCCCACCTATGTTAGACAAGTTTAACTTCAGAGCTGATTTCCAGGCACGGCTCACTCAGCCACATACCAGACACTGGAAAGCACGGAGCACACAAGCTCCTCCTGGATCCGCATTGTGAGCCATCAGACTTTGGCACCTGGCAGTTTCTAGAGGGTGAGAAAACAGCATGTGGGTGGCAGCCTTTGACACAGCAGCTGATGCCTCCCACCTAGTTCTGTTCATGTGGCCATCAGCCTGGCACACACCTAAACCAAGTGATTAGCAAATGAAATGCCACAATTAGGGTTCTCTGGAACAGGGAGCTGGTCTTGCTCTAGTGGAGAGCCCAAGTTATTTAATACACTAGGTCCAGCCTCATCAGTGAACACCTACAAAAATTCAAGTAGAAGCACAAGCCAAGCAAAGCAAGTGCTTCAAACATTCAGACACCGGCTCAATTTCAATGACAGCCATTCCAGATGAGTCTTACAGCTACTTCTGGCTGGTTCTTCCCTTCCCTATCAAGTTGGAAGGAAGGTGAAGTGTGTGGAAAGGTCCAGATAAGGTCTGAATTCAGCCACCTGCCATCTCCCTGGAGCAACCTAACAGTTCAGTGCAGACACTGACATCATTCATGCCTTCACCTGTGGTCACTGACTGCAGAGCCCAATGGGGTAAGTACCAGTCTGAAGTTGCCTCAAGACGAAAGCAAGTGTTTTATGCCTGGTAAGATAATCAGCTGTACTGGCTTTTCCAGTAAAGCCTAAGTACCCACAAAGCATGTAAACCACAAACAGGTAGCCAGGTTGCTATAATGGGAGAGCCCTGTAGATATAACCTTCACCAATTTTGGTGAACAAAGAACAGGATCATGTTCTTATCATCCTCCTCCTCCTTTCTAGCAGGACACCTGCTAGAGTGAGTAGAGACACAGCTCTGCTGCTCAACAATTGCTTGCAACACAGACACTAAAATTCACAGACAGTGTCACCTTATTCTCAACCAATTTCACTTATGTGCCTGACAGAATAGGGACATTGGGCAAGTAGTTGTATATAGTGCATGCATCTAATTACTTCATACTGGGATTAGATGGAACTCAAACATATATCCATCACTGCTCTCATAGGAGAAAGCCACCTATCCAGTCTCTCCACATTCACTTGATGCTGACTGATGGCAGACAGCTGATGGTGTATCACAGCTGGCAGTACTAAGCAGGACCTGTGCTACCACTTACCCTGAATGCTCAGCATCTGTCCCAGCTTCAGCGCAGCTCCCCGGACCTTGCACAAGGTCCTCACGATTCGTTCCGCATTGGCCTCCGACAGGAACGGGCTAGAATCCATCATGGCTTTCTTTCCTGAGGGCAAGGAGAAAAAGAGCATGAACAAAGAACACCCTTAACCTCATAAGCCCATTTCATGGTGCTAGCTCACGTTCTGCAGGGAATTTGTCCTTCCCCAGAAAAATCAAACTAAGACTACACTGAGTGCCTTCACAGCAGCCCAGGGGCAAGGACTAAAGTTGTAACACATCTTGTGACAACTTTGACATTGCTGACTTGAGGTCCAAGAGCAGCAAGTCAGGGCCTCCAACAATGTCTGTGCTGCAGCTGTTCAGAATCCAGTGCAGATGTTGGTGCTTGAGTTCACTGTACCAGCTAGCTCAGCCTGAAACACTCTCTAAGGGTGTCCTGAGTCTCACATCATGGACTGCAGCACAGCCACAGAAGGGCAGGAGGAGTGAGCCACAGCTAGGGGGAATCCTCAAAAGCCTTGGCAGCACACTGGCACAGACAAGAATGTGCTGGCACTTCCTGGGGTGAAAGCTTGCACAGAACAAAGCACAAAATATACATACTCCAACACACACATTCCTGTCCCCAAGAATGGGTCAAGTCTGATGTCTGACAGGCTCAGAATGGTCCCTACAGCCATGTACACACCAGTGCCACAGTTCTAGGTATGAAACACGGGGTTTATGTGGCATAAGAAGCAATTCCCCTCACTTTTTTAAGTTTTTATTATGGGAGAGGGAAGGAGACCCTGATTCCATTTTGTGGTCCCTTTGGGAAAAGCAACTCAGATCTACTTCTCCAGGCACCCACCAACCACTTCTCTTGGGGCTGCAGATCAGCTCTTAATGATGAAGAGCCAAGCAGGAGGAAGGTCAGGCCTTGCAGACAGACTGCAAAGCCCACAGCCTGTATGCTGATCTTGCAGTTACATAATTTTTTTCAACACTTCAGAGGAAAGGGTACTAAGGATAGAACAGCTGAAGCCCCATATATAATAAATAGGGCCTAAAAAGAGCCCAGAGCAGATGAAAACAGCCCTGAAGAAGGAAATTACTGGTGTGTCATGCACTGACTAGAAGAGCCAGAGATACTCTTGATCTCAAGGTAGCTCTCAGGAAGGTACACAGCGAGGGAGCTTATACTGGCCAGGGGACAGGAGAAATAACAGCCAGACTGAAGTGGTCCCTTCTACACTGTGGTAACTCACACGAATTGGTACCACTTTCTTGAGGTGCCAAGCATGTTACTGATCTGACAGACCCTGCAAACAGCCAGACTGCTTAGAGACTTTCCCTACAAAAGTGATTGCACTGAACTCTGCACTGGCAGAGCACAGAGGTGCAAAGCCCTGCCCTTCAGCCCTCCTCTGTTTCTTTCACCTGTTTTGTGAGATAGCAATGATGGCACTGCATGTGGGACAGCCATCTGTACAAATCCCTGGCCTGAGTCAAGCATGTACATGAAAAGGAGAGGAATAAAAACATCAGGAGTACATAGGACAACTATCCTGCTCTTGAGAGCAAGATGCAGAGAAGCAGGAAGGGTCAAGAACTCACTGTTTGCATCACACAGAGCAATCCTCAGAGCACATTTTGCTCTGGATCCCAGATATAAGGAGTCTGAGAGACTGAACAGGTAGAGCTGCCCAGAGCAGAAGGATCTGGCATTGCCTAGCTTTGAAAAGCTGTCTCTGGAGAGTGAAGTGTTGAAGGCATGTAACAGAGCTCTCATTCTTAATCATCCCATCTCAATTGTTCTGTTAGGAAAACTGTGTCCTCAGCAATGATGAGGCAAATCCCTGTATGAGATGACAGGAGCTAGGGAAAACACTGAATCAAAACCATACCTTCCTTCACACCAATGCACACAAAAACATCCTCCTTTGAGTCCAGCAGCAGAATAAAGAAGTTAGTTAATGATTAAAGTCACCTCCCCAAGCCAGTGAACCCTGACAATTTTAAGAGTCTTATCAGAGAAAGAGCCAAACACAGGCACTCCCAATACTCTTCTCCCCTGGTGTGCTTCTCACTGACATGATCCCCCAGGGGCAATATCTGATCACCAAGCACCCCAACAGGATGGGAGCGGCTCTTGTTTATGTACTTTGCTACCAGCGGGCCTGAACAAGAAGGTGACCTGGTAGAAAGAATCAAAAGCAGAACTATGTGTATGGCAAGCAAAGAGAAAACAGGCTTCCAAGGCTGAGTGGAAGTGAAGTGAGGATAAAACTTACCACAAGTTCCTGAAAAAAATATGCCAATTTTCAGTAAGCTAACATTTTTCCCAAAGATGGCTGGCACCTTTTGATGCCTCAAATTATTTCCTCCCCATCTTCAGATCATAAAGCCAATTTTACCTTTTTCATCAGGGACAGAAAAAAGGTAAAGAGAAGCTATATACCAACTGTGGCAACATGGAAATGTCAGAAATGAAGGCTGCTGCAGCCATAGCACCTACAGCCTGTCAGTTCTTTCACAGGAGAGGTGGCAGGCAGACACTCTCACAAGTGCTTAACCCACCTTTTTTTTTTTCCTTTCCAAATTCAGAATCAGCACAAACCAAATCTGTGTGCAACTCACAGCTGCATCATTCCCACCTTCTTTGCTACTGTCAAAGGGAGAACTAGCAACTGGATTTTGTGGTATTTGTTTTTAGGACCATCTGCCATGCAGAATTTGGGGCAAGAGAAGCCTCAAGAATATAACCTAAGCAGTTAGGGCTGAAAATCCAAGGAGATTACATTATTCTTTTTCACAACAAAATAACTCTGTGTTCAAACCCAGGCCAAGTGCCAGCCCAAGGGGCTCTGCCTGGCCTGGCATTTGTGCAGTGCCTAACAGAACAGCCTGGGACTGGCCATTAATAAGTTACAAAGTCGACCTTGAACCCAATCTCTTTACTAGTAATGGCAGCTGTGAATTTGGACACTCGTTTTTATTTCTGAGAATTTATTCTACTTTCCTATTCCCACCCTGTGTGAGCCTTGCACTGTAGATACACACTCTTAAATACTGAGGGTGCCACCAAGGTTATTGCTAATTAGCTCCATCAGCCTACCCTGAAAATTCCATCTGGAAACCAAGTAAGCCATCCTCTTTTTAACAGAGTAAGATGAGTCAAACCACTTAAAAAACTTAGGAGGGGCTTAAGCCCTTAAAACAAACAAACAAACAAACAAGAAAAAAAAACCACAAAACCCCAAACCTGAACCTACTCACAAGAACTTGGCAGTGGACAGAATTTATATCCAGGCCATCAGGCTTGGATGGAAAAGGAAGAAAATTTGCAACTCTTGCACCAGACTTTTTTTTGTTCTATGGTAAGACCCTGAAGTAAGAATTGTTTATAGAAACAGAGACAACTGGAGGTAGAGTGAGAAGGGCCCTATGGCTACTGAAGAAAGATGGGGAAATTGAGCAGGAAAAGACAGATCAGCACTGGCACAATTGCTGGAGAATGGGCAGGAAAGTAGGAATTTGCAGTCCCTCTGGTAACAGTAATGGAAAGAAGAAGTACAAGCTCTCCTGCTAGGATCATGTGTTGCTCAGGAGTTTCTGGCTTGGGGGTTAGGACTGAAGGACCAGTGTTTCTAGCTTCATTGAAAAGGGTGTGAAGACACTTTCGTTTGTATTGACTAGACAAGAGGAGGGCAAGCAAGAGAAAGCTCTTTCTCATTACTCCTGGATGCCAGCAACAGTGTGAAATTCTTAGGCATGCCTTCGGACATATACACATCACACTTGTTGAAGTCTGAAGTGCCAAGAAGTTACTATTAATATTGCAGGAGTGGGGAGAGAAATTACATCCTCCAAAAGCTTCCAGAGAACATTCATTTTCATTCTCAAAAGAGACAGGTCTTAGCCCAAGCTTATCGTGCTGGCAGCCACCAAACTTGGACACAAACACCTCAAGTTTAAATCACAACAGTAGTGCAGAGGTATTTCTAAAGAAGTATTTAAAGAGTATGTCGAGAGATTTGCCCCAAGAACAGCTAAGGCTGATACTGTCAGAAAAACAGTAAGAAAACGGAACTTGAACTCACACTGTGTACTCTGACATTCATTTCTGCAGGAGCAGAGCCCATGGGAAGAGTTCTCATTCATGGAGCCTTACCCACTGTGCAAATATACTGTGCAAAACACATCCTAGACACCAGCTAGAGGCCTGAGTCACCGGGAGATTCTGCTGTGTCCTTGGCCTGAGAAACTCAAGAAGAGAATGAAGGCTGAAAGTCTTTTGCTTCTGCTTCACCTCAATCCTTCCTACTCTTGGTCCATTCCCAACCTCACTATTCCTATCATTCTCCTTTACAGCACAGCCCCTGCTCCAAGATCTTAACAACTAAAAATAAAAGTCAGGTCATTTTCTAACTCTCCTGCCTAGCATCAAACTTGGCAGTTCTCGTTGCCTTATTCTTTAATCAAGGTTTGTTCAAGAAAATCATTCTTCCCAAAGCATGATTCAAGACCATAGAGCAGGCTCCAAGTTATAGTTACACAGGGAAATAATAGTTCCCCTAGCACAAATAAAAAAGTCTAAAAGTGCAATTGCTATATTGTGAGGAGGAAAAAAAAAAGGTGCCTGTTGCCTTCTAAATAAAAAAATAAAAACAATCCTTTTCATTATGTAAAAGAGAGAAACAAAACTCATGTTATTCCCTCAAATTTCATAGCCCTGCAAGCTCATGTTTTCACTTTGGGGTGTGCCCAATTAGAAAATAATCTGGCAAGCACAGAAATACCAACAGTTGTGCAATTCCTCCTCTGCTAAAAGCAACACAAATCATAAGCTTCCAACAGGTATCAACAACCTGTCAAACACTGCAAGTGCTGAAAGCAAAAAGCCTTCAAGGATTGTCTACAGGATGGGCCATGTTTGTCTGAATGTGTGTTTTTAAATCAAAGCAAAGAAACTCAGCCTCAAAACACCTCAGGCCATGGAGAGAAACAAGAACTCTTTACCAAGGATCCTTTTCCTCTGCTGGGCTGCTCTGCACTGCCTGAGTGTTAATACCTCTTGGTATTCCCTGTAGTGTCTTGGGTGGCACAGAATCCCTGCCTTACTCTTGCCTCCCCCCACAGGGAATGTGGTTCATCTCCTGGGATGTTGGCTTTTGGTTTCAGTTTTCTTTGTTCAGTTGGTTGGTATTTTAGGGTTCTTCCCCCATCCAAACTTTTTTCAGGTTTTTAGCACTCTAGTACCTCCTGGAATAGATGTTCACACTGTCTCAGTCTCCATCTTTCTACCACTCCCAAAGACAAAGAAAGCAGAGACAGAAACTGGCTTTGGAGTAGAATACCACCAGCAACAGAGTAAAAAACCCAAGAAGCCAGCAGCTGTCATTATCTCAAAGCAACACTTCTGAATCAGGAACGGTTTGACTTAGTTTTTACTTCCCAGTACTTAAACCTTTCATCAGCTCCCTCTGGTCACTGCCAGTAATCTAAACACAGCCAGACAAACCAGAGAGACCAGCTGAAGACCAAACAGCCTGCAGTACTGTAACAAAGAACTTGACATTTTGCAGTGTCCCACCAGAGCTTTTCCTGGATAAGAAACAAGGGAATGGAACCATAAACCTTAGAGTAACTTCATGTTTTCTAGAAGAGACCACCATATATTTTTCATGCCCTAAACCATTCACCCACACACAACCATTCAGTACCACCGTATTTTACCAACTCATGTGCTTAGAAGAAAACCACCATGACATGGCCAGGTACAACTTAGGAACATTCTACCTCCAACTTCAAAGAAGCTGGGAAGAAAAGACAATTAGGTGAACTTGCAAGGCACAGCCTTCTGACATGCTATGAGAATCCTTTAGAAGGCAGCAGAATACAGATATTGAAAATAGATAATTGCTATTTAAAAGGAACATAAAGAGAACAGCCATCCTCCAAGTTTTTCCTAGGCAGAACATCCTTAAATGTCAAACAGACTGCAACCACTGACAAAGTTTTCATACACAGGGGCTCATCTACAACTGTACTGAAAGAACTATGTGGTTTCACTGAAGAGCTTTAAAAAAACCCTTAGGCCAAGACAACCCCAGAACAGGCACAGGGATAGTATTTAAACTCAGGGGTGGCTGTGGAAAAGTAAAGCTGTATGAATTGTGCTGGCACAAACTCACTCTCTCACATTTACCTCTGACCTCTGTCTGTGTAGTGAGTGCAGTGAGATGGGACAAGCCTGCAGATGGAGAAGGATTATGTTGAAAATGAAAGCTATCCACATTCCTGTTATTCTGACTGCCTCACCATCCCAGCTTTCAAAATAATACAGTCTTTCAAATGCAGGTAAACTGTGTCTGGGATAAAAAAAGAAAGGAGAGGATATCAAAAGGGCTTACCACTGCGTTCCTCAGGTCTAAGGCTCTTCTTTGCAACTTCTGCCAATGCCCCAATGCCAAGACCAACAGCTAGTCCTTTAAAACAAGAATAAAACACAGGTCAGAATGGAAAAAACCTTCCCAGCCACATATGTAGGCACTTTTTTTTAATCAACTTTAAGCCACACAGTCAAATGCACAACAGCTTGATTAGAACATGCTGGCTTTTGCAATGGACTCATCTTCACTTGGCACTTTCTCCTACAGTTCTTTAGCCCAGCATGCCAGCCAGGAATCATAGGCTAGGCCACTCTGGGACATCTGGCTTTTATAAACCACGTCACAAGTGCTACTCAGAACTCTGTGCTCTGGCTGAGGTCCTGCTGTAAACTGAAATGGTAGAGTTTAGAAGAAGGGAGGGAAAAAAAAAATTCTCACAAACAGGGTTCCCAAAGCACAATTCTCAGGAAAGAAGAGAATCCCTCTCACCCACCACCAGCAGAATTCTGCAACCCTCTCTAAGCACTCAGTTTATTCATGCTCATTAGTTGTCTGTTACTTTCAATACTCACTGACTATGATTAACAGAAACATGTTCTTCCTGAGGCTCACCTTATGCAAGCAGTGTTGTAACCTGCAATTCCAAGGAGCTGGGCTGGAGAGTAACCCTGCACAGCAACATTAAGACCAGGAGACAAAACACCAGCACTCCACATGCACTACCTCTCTGGCAAGCAGTGAATTCCAAGGTGTTGATTCACAGCCACAGGTTAAGACTACAAAAGAAGCATTATCTGCTTCCACTAAACCAGACCAAAGCCACCAGAGATTAAAAGAGGCACAGATCTAATCATGCAGTAATCCATACTACCAAAGGTCTCACTGCCTTCCCAATCTCAAAATGTTTATTTTTCTGGATAATAAATGGCATGGGCAACCAGAACAGATGGTGCTCCTTCCTATCTCCTCAGCAGTGGTCCATCCTGCCATGCCATACTCCCACACTGCTGGCAGTACCAGATGCACCTGTTTTCCAAAACATCCCAAGCTCTCCTTGAGGCACTACTGGACAGCTTCCCAAGTAAAACAACCAGGGAACACAGTACAATGAAGGAAGAAGAGCTGACCAGCCCATAGTATTTTGTACATGTGCAGGAGGAAACATGTGCACACGTTTTGTAGACTCAGGTCACAGCACAGCATATTCTGAATTGGAAGGGACCCACAAGGATCAGCAAGTCTAACAGTTAAGTGAATACAGGCATCAAACTCACAACCTTGGTGTTATTAGCTCCATGCTCAAACCAACTGAGCTAATCTCATGTTAGTTAGGAAGCCTGGGCACAAACAAGGTGACACTCATCTGGCACTGAGTTATTCCTCTCCCCCACCACTTCTGGGGTTGTGGAAAACTTCACCCCTCCTTGTCCTACAGACCAGCCTAACACTCTAAGGCTCAGAAAGCAAGTACTGGACAGGAGGGTTCAGTCACATCACTAATGTCCCAAAAGGCCACCAGATTTGTTTTCCAGGCCTCTTTCACATACCCACCCATCAGAAAGGGCATGGTCTAGGAATGCATTATTTGAACAAAAATAACTCTGTGTACTGGGTCAAGCTGAGATAGGAGTTAATTTTCTTGACCACAGTCTTTATCATGTTGGGTGCTGGATTTGTAACTATAAGTGTTGATAACACACCGGTGTTTTGGCTCTTGATTGACAGTGTTTGCACAGCATCAAGGCTTTTTCTTTTTCCCACTCTGCCCCTGCAAAAAGCACATCCAGGACAGCTGATTCAAATCCACTAAAGGGATATCCCATGCCATAAAACATCATGCTCAGCAGGAAAAGCTCAGGAAAAGGAAGATTAAAGGGTGGACATTTGGAGTTACGGTATTTGCCTTCCCAAGTAATCACTACAGATGCTGAGGTCCTGCTTCCCAGGAAGTGGCTGGACATCTGCATGCCAACAGGGAGTAGCAAATTAACTCCTCTCACTGCTTTGCTTGCACATGGAGCTTTCTTTGCATCACCTGTTAAACTATCTTTATTTCCCAAGTTTTCTCCCTTTTGCTCTTCCTATTCGCTCATGCTGTGGGAGGAAAGAAGTAAGAAGCTACATGGGACTTAGCTGCCAGTCAAGGTCAACCCACCACACACTGACAAATGCTCATCTGTTACCAGGAACAAGTCATCCCTCCAAAGAACCTGCATGGCTGTACAAAAGCATTCTTCTCCTCTGGGCCACTAGTCTAATGACCCTGCACAAGTCACTCCTGTTGCCCTTCATTTTTTTTGTCTGCAAGACATGTGTTGCCTCCAAGATCAATCATTTTGGGACAGTTTTCAGCACTGCTGAACAGCCATGGTTCAGCACCTTGAAAAATAATATGCCTAAGCACCTCTAGAAAGTCACTCTGCTTCATTTTGCACTTTACACAGACGGATTATTTCAGGTCTGGAAAATGCCACTTGGTTCTATACCAGCAGAGTGGCTCTTCAGACATTTTCCAGGCACCTCCAGCATCCATTACACTTCAAAACAAGGCCATCAAGAGACGATCAGGAGCCAGTTTTGTTCAGGAGCAATCCTCTTGCTCAGCAACTGATACAACAGAACAAACAGGAGACCAAATGGGCTGCTATCACTCTGCTCAGCCTGCCATGCCCAGGGGTGGGCAAGACCTCCTGGAGCAGCCTGTGCCCTGGTTTTGGTCACATAAAACAGCACAAGCACTGTACAGTACACACTGCCAGCTGGACAGGGGAGATGGACCATGTGGTCACAGGTCATGCCAGGAGCCTGCTCCAACATGGGCTTCAGGGGGTCACAGCTTTCTTCAGGCATCCACCTCCTGCAGTGTGGGTTCCTCCACGAGCTGCTCCACTACAGGGGCACATCTGCCTCACCAAAGTCTGCACCACGGGCTGCAGGGGAATCTCTGTTCTGGCACCTGGAGCGCCTCCTCCCGCTCCTTCTGCTCTGACCTTGGTGTCTGCAGGGTTGTTTCTCTCACTCCTCTCTCCAGCTGCAATTGTGCAGTCTTTTTCCCCTTCTTAACTATGTTATCACACAGGTGATAACACCATTGCTGATGGGCTCAGCCTTGGCCAGGAGCAGGTTTGCCTTGGAGCCATCTATGGGTGAAGTTTCTTACAGCTTCTCACAAAGCCACCCCTGCAGCCAAAACCTTGCCATGTAACCCCAACAGACACACACTTGTCACTCATGTGACAATCTGAATCCTGCAGTTGTCAGTCCTGTATATACTTTACTAACATACCTCAAGAGGCTACCTTTTTTCTTTTTGTTTTCAAAAGTGTTAAAATCACATTAGGTCTAGACTTTCCTGAATTTTCTTTATTGCAAAATGATCCTCTTATATCATTAAAATAATAAACTTAGAAACCAGGAATATGATTAGGGAAGATGGAAATTGCTTAGAAAAGTCAAATAACACAAGGAAAGGAGAATGGAAATAAGGAGGAGATCAAGAACTACGTGGGTGGAACTGATGACCCATCAGGCTACAAAATAAGCATGAAACAAAAAACTGTAGAAAAATCTGTTTTGTCAATTACAATCCTGGAAAGAAAAAAATAAATAAAAATCAAGGATGATATTTACTACTATAAATACATCTACCAGCAGTCACTCCAGCTGCTGCAAGAAGCATACAAACATAGAGTACAAAGGAGTTCAGTAGAGGATCTTGTGCTGGTCACAGAGAAACATTAACTCAGTATTACATGCAAGTAAAAGGCTCCATAAAAATGCAATTGAAAAGAACATTTCTTATCAGGTAAGAGCCAGACAGGAAAACCCTTGTATTGGCGTACAGAGTTTCACTACTGCACTGGATCTCTCAAGAAAAAAACCCACTCTAAACTTGGAGCAAATAGCAAACAGGAGCTGCTCCTCACTATAAATGCAGTTGTCTTCCCAGTCCCCTGCACCCAACATGGCCTTTAACACTTCTGGGGATGAAGCCTTCACAACTTCTCTGGGCAACCTGTTTCAGTGCCTCACCACCCTCACAGTAAAGAATTTCTTCCTGACAACTAATCTAAACCTGCCCTCTTTCAGTTTCAAGCATTTCCCCCCTGTCCTGTTACACTACATGCCCTTTTAAAACTCCCAAAACATTACCAAAGTGTATTTTAACCGCATCTGTTATTTCTTAAGCCACTGTACTGACTGTACTATTTCTCTTTGCTGTTGCAAGTAAAAATTCAGAGGGAAAGATAAACAATAAATGCTATCAAGAGACTGCAGAGCCCAGAGTATCTGAACGCCACTTTTGTACAATTCCCCCCCCAAAAGCACTTTGAAAGCAAGAGCTCTGTCCTGCTAGCAATTTTAATCATATAGAGCAGACAACTGGAGAAGAGAAAGGCCAAAAAAAAAATTTAAAAAAATGACAGAGATATGTTTGGAGCTGCTGCTTATAAACAGTCTCTTTCTTACTCTCCTTTTGTAGTTTTGGTTTGATGGGGCTATTTGTTTTGGTTTTTACTTTGAGGTTAGGAGAAGACAGGTACTTAGTTATACTTCCCGTAGAAGCCTGAGTCAGCCTTCCCTCATGCCTTGGGTGCTGTTATGGATTTAAAATCTTGGAATTTTTCTTTCATCTACCAACCCTGTGCCTCAGAG
>VXBX01003432.1:50647-66947 GCA_013400415.1 Scytalopus superciliaris | reverse complement strand
TGATTGTGATTTTTTTTTTCTTTTTTTTTATTAAATTACAGTTCTGATTTATAATCTGTTTGTGAATTAGATTCGTTTCCCCTACGGGTTTATCTTTAAACCAGGACAGGTGCCAAAAGCTGGAGCATAAGGCAGCAGCACTGGAACCAAAAGTTCACAGAAAATCTGGTCATCTGCCACTTCACATCCACCAGCTGTCAGCAAGCAGCAACAGATGAATCCAGAAGATGACAGTTAAGTGTTGTGACACTTTTCATAAAATTCAAGGCTATATTAGAACAGAGACCTGTATGCTACTAGAGCCTAAGAACAAGTGAGTTTTAAAGTGATGCCTTGTTACTCCAAAAAGCAGATCATGAACCCTGCTTCTGAATACTAAGCATGCTGTGAAGCCAGAGTGCCTGCAATGGACTACGGGGTTAAAGAGATTTGACAAGCATGAAAATCTTATGATACCACGAAACTCACTTTCTGTTTATTCCTGCACTGCATAGAATCAGTCCCTGCCCCCAACTCCTCCTAGTGTGCATACTACTCTGACAAAGGGACACACAGAAAAAGAATAATTGGGAGGATTTTTTACATAATTGATTTGAATTAAATTTGACAGGTTATTTTTCTTTCTTCTGGCATCTGTAACACAAGGATGTCCACTTTGTACACGTGCTTCTCTATCAAATTTTGAGGAAGAGAATCACAAGGGTGTTCACAACTTAATAGGCTGCTATCATCTCAAAACACAAGAGTCACAAAAAAACCCAACCACACCAACAATGAGACTACTCATCTAATGATTAGCTAAGTAAGACTAGCTGTACTCATCTTTCCACATGCCATACTGTGATAGTTCCCTTTTTCTCAAGAGTGTAAGTCCTTCAATGACTTTGGATATAAGACATTAGATAAGCATCAGCTGTTAATATTTCTGAAGATATTTAGCTGCTTTTTGACATAGTAAGTCCCATTCTGCAAGTAAAATTCACTTAGGTTTCAGCTAGCTTGATCTTACAAGCTCAGAATTTACATCTTTGCTGGGAGAAGGCCATTTACAAGCAATGACTAAGTCAATCAAGCCTTGACTATTCTTATCTCAAAAATACCAAAAGGATAATGTTTTTTATTTAACCACTGTTTGGGAAATAACCAGGATACTGCTGAGAAAAGATTATTTTAAATAACAGTTGCTCCAGCTGTCTCTGCTTGACAGTAATCAGATACTATAAGGACTTGGAGGAGGGTTTCCTCAGTAAAGTGAAATTGCATGTGCAGGACCAGGGTATTTTGTACAGGCTGGGGAACAACCTTCACCTCAATCTCATTAAAACAGCACAGTCCAGTATGTGTTACCATGAAGACGTGCAGCTCTACTGTGCACTCCCAAATCATCTGCCCTACACTCCTAAGAGTAATGGAAAAGCCCCAGCCAAGCTCTGAGCTAACTGTTTGTGGGAAAGTACCTTCCTACAGCAAGCTTAGCCAGAAAATAGAACCACCTAATGCCTCAGCAGGAGCACTGTCAGAGCCAGCCCCTAACCAGTATGTGCACGGGTAGTGACATGGCCAGTGTGGGTGTGCAAACTGACCTCCAAAGTTGGCGAGCCGGCCGATCCTTGTGACGGGAACCTTCCTCTCCCGGGCCCGCTCACTGAGCTGCAGCAGAGAGAGGGGGAAAGGAAAACAAGAAACCCACAGATTAACTGGGCACATGGTCAGATACCTGCAAAGTCAAAGCACAACTTAGAGCACTTGAACAACTCTGTGCTACAGACAACCTTTTATCTGTTGATTTTTGAGTGAATACAGAGCAGAACAGACACACTAAACTGAAACACTAAGTCGTGGAACAGACAAGAGGGTGGGAAACACAGAAGAGCTGACAACCATGTTTGGAAACCCCACTTTTACTTTCAACTCAGGAACCTTTATATTTTGAACTTAGAGTAGCTGCACAATGCTAACCCAAACTCCCTTCCACACATGGAGTGTGTTGAAGGTTATCAGGTTCTCAGTACTGTTGACAATTTGCTCATGCACAGCAGCTGGAGCAGCAGGAAGCAAGAGTGCACCCACAGTAGCATCTAATAATGGATCTGGGGAAGGAGGCAGAAGGTCAGAGCAGACAGCAATTATCTCCACTGTGAGTTCTGCTGTAACATATATCAATAAATACATAACTTATGTATTATGAGTCCTCATAATCCAGTGAATGAAAGGAGAGATCCTGTTAATATAAAATGGAAGCCTAACCCTATGCATGCTTTTTAAGCATCCTCTCACATCAGACAGTCTGACAGAGCAGCAAGTCTGAAAATACACTGAAAAGCTGTTGACAGGACAAATATCACAGAGATCAGAGCTAATGAGCACTGACACTTCCCTTTTTTTCCTCCATAAAAGGGAACAGCAGAAGAGGAAGAAATCAGAGAAACACAGGAGAAGGCGAGTAAGAGCACTCCAGTATAGAAGCCACAGTACTGAGAATCCTTAATTAAAAGAACATACCATCTGCTTGTAGGGCTTCTGCTCTGAACCTGTTTTGGCCTGTCTGGCTTTATCAATATCTTCAGCTGTTAACCCACCAACAGAGGAATGATCTTGGTGAAAAGCCCTATTTTGTCCAAAGGCAGCAGCAAAAGGATTGCCAGGGTCCCTAACACCTCCAAATAACCTTGCATCCATCTTGGGAGGGAAAGGCTTCTGACCCAAGCCAGAATCTCCAGTCTCATCAACACTTCTAAAAGGTCCATTCGTTGTGTAAGAGTAAGCAGGGCCTTCACCACTGTGTTCGTGAGGTTTGCCAGGGGCACTGGAGAAGTCTTTTGGAGCATCTGAGGGTTCTTGGGCTGAGAAGTCATAGTCTTTCCCAAAATCTTCACTGAGATCAGTAAAGCTCTCCCGCTGTTTGCCTAGTTCCTGCAAACAATAATAGAAACACTTTCAGAAAATAACTTAAAACCTGCTCCCTACCAATCCATGGATCTTGGAGACAGGCATGCAGCTAGGCTTGTCATGCCTCCACAGTAACTGGTAGAGACACTGGCACTGCAGATGGTCACAATAAGAGACAAGAAAAAGGAAATACTGAGACACTTGGAATCTCTGGCAGTCTTTTAACTCCACTGATGGGTCAAATTAGTTAACAGCTTCTCAAATAGCCATAACTGGAGATGCTTCATTCTACATACACTGCCAGGAAAGGTCACTAAACGTGGAGTTCACTAAAGCAATACACTGATCAGAAACAACAGGTGATGGGAGCTACAATATCACATAAGATGTACTTAGGAGGGATAACAAAAAACTAAACCTCATAACATTCAGTTCTTCCCTTTCCCATGCTCTCTCCTCCCATCCTGTCCCTAATCATTCAACATCAGCAATTTCAAGCCCAAAGCCACCCAAAACAAAGGGAGATACCTACTTACAGGCAGAGTAAGCTCAGCCTTTCACAGCCATGACACTACCAACTGCAAAACACATTGCATTATTCAACCACTAAACTACAGCAGGGCCTGTTGTCATCCCAAAATAAATAAAATTCTGTGCCTGAAGCAAGGATAGCATCATCAGGCACAGCAACACTCAAGGCAAGCTTCTCCTGACAGCGCTCTCTCTTATGCCCTGACCTGCAAAAGCTGCCCCACTAGGTCCAGATATTTCTCATCACTCTTCAATATAGAAATAAATAAATAAATAAATAAAAGCCAGCAACAGAGAATTATCTCCTATTTACTTTTTACTTGACATATTCTAGTTATTTATCTCAGCAGTTGCAATACCATGGAATAACTGATGACTATTACAGCCAATCAACAGGAGTTTAAATCCTGCTGTGGTCAGGCCAGCAGGCAGCATATTTCAAGCTCTTTCCTAAACACTAATTAAATTTCCCTTCCCTGCAGCAAAAAACAGAACATGGTCTTTCCTGTTATTCAGCAGGTCTCATGCTATTTTGAAGTTCAACATCACAGCAGCAAGAAGTGTTTACAGATGGGGACTGTGGCCACAATACTGACCAATGATTTCAAGCAACAAGGCCTCTCTACTTCAATACTTACATTTTTAAAAGCATGTCATACAGCTAAAATCCTGTCACTTAATGTAAAAGCTTCAAAACAGAAAATGTGTACCTTTATATTTCTTACACAGCCCCGCTTTGGCAACAGCTACTCTTGCAACTCATTTACAGAATGCAGGGCAAGGGTTCTGCAGGGGTGCTCACGGAACCTCTCTTGTGCAGAGAAGCATGCACAGAAACAGGAGAACATCATCTCTCTCTCCCTCTCAAGTGCAAAAGGAGGACAATGCCAAGACAAAGGACTATGCCCATTAAAAACCCACACGAGTTAGTTCTACTGCAAACTTAAAAAGAACCAGGAAAGCACAGGTGCAGATTCTAGGACTGAAGCTATAGATTGCCATTATAGTTTATGGTCTTTGCATAAAAAAAAACCATCAAAACTTCCTTCATTAGTTTCTGCCTCAAAAAAGACAATCTGAGCTACAGTCTTTCTAAAGGAGGATAAATGATCATAATTTTTAATAAAGAAAAGTTCCTCAGACAAGCCCCATGTTTTTAAGAGATGGCAACAGAGAAAATGTGAAGATCTTATAAATCTATCCTCATCTCTGGTGACAGAAGCTGCTGATAAAAAAAATAATTAAAAAAAAAATTAAAAAAAAAAATTAAAAATAAAATAAAATAAAAAAAATTTAAAAAAAGCCAAGCCTGGCTCTCCTTATGTTCCCCATTTGAAAATCAGTTCCAAAAATCCATCCTGGGCTGTAAGTGATGAACATGCAAACACCTGACCCTGAGCCATCCTGAAAAACATCCATTCTGCAAAGGAATAAAGCAGTAGTGACATAAATCCAATGCACTGTTAGAGAGCTCATTCACTTAGTGAAGGAGTAGTAATCAATACCTGAAGTTTAAAGGAGGCTTTAAATAACAAGGTTGCTTGCCAATCCTAGCAAGAGCTTGACCTTTGACATGATGAGGTGAACAGACCATTTTTCATTTTCAGCATGCCTTAAACACTCAGTAATGGAAACAGAAATACTCTGCAGTAACATTCCCCTCCCATTCTTGTCTAAGCACCTACGGTGCATCACAGATCCCAAAGAATTCCCAGAGCATTGCAACATTTGTATTACCAATCCAGCACTTGAGAGCTACATTCTTGTTCACCAAGTGCCTCATCACTCACACAACCAAACCAAAAAAGTACCTGGAGGAAAAGCAAAGTATCAGATTAGACTGTGCACAGAGAGCTTTGCTTACCTGCATTTTCCCCAGGGCAGAACTGAACTGTTCCTCAGCAGCAGCCTGGAGAGTCCTTGCAATGGTAACGGCGTCGCCCCCAAGGAGCACCTGCCGGAGCTGCCCTGCCTGGGTTTCTACAATCGCTTTACTGAGCTTTGTCAAGCCCCTCATGACCATGATGGCATCACCCGCCATGACTGATGGTTCCTGTGCTGAAAGACAGAGAGGGCAGGGAGGCAAGCTGTTAAGGAGCAAGTCTGCAATGTGTTTCAAGTCACCCAAGAGGCAGTAGCATAATCCCCAACACATCTCTTTCCTCTTTGACAACCAGCCACCAAGGGAACCTGTTTGCAGCTTTGACAGGACACAGCCTGAATGACAGTGAGGGAGCTGACATTACCAGGCAAAGAGGGAACTCTCCTTACAGGTGTTCAGGTTAGGATAACTTCCCAGAACTCCACACAAATATCCAAGTTACTACTGACCAGGGAAAGCAAACACAGGTAAATGTCAGTAAACACTGCAAAAATGGTCTTGATTCCTTGCAGATGTGTGAACAGGATTAAAAACATTAGCATTTAACCTCTAATTGGTAAGAGGCTCTGGAACATGTTCACGGAGCCTGACAGCACTGATGAAGTGCACTGTCACATTCCATTCCTTCCCTAGAGCCTGCTCATTTTACATAGCCAAATTTCGTCACTCCCACAGCAATGACTAAGCTTTGTCTGTCCTCCAAAGGCAGCCTGCTCCATCCTCAACTCACTCTGCTACTTTTAATGGGAAACTTAAGCATGCTCAGAACACCTGCCCACCACAGCATTTGCAAAGTGATGAATTTTTGACTCAGTCCCCCTTCTTTTTCAGGGGGCAGTCCATCTCAGATTTGTAACAGCCTGTGTGATTTCAGTGTCTTTAAATACAAACTGGGCACTGTAGGATGCACAACAGAATGTGCCTGAGTAATTTCCATCAACTCCTTTGCCTCAGCCTAGAACCAAGCTCGTGCTCAGGACACCAGCTCTCCCACATCACTGTGGTCCATGTAAAAGAAAACTAGGAGTGGCCAGGGTGCAAAACCATTTTGCAAGGGAGATTTTCACTTCCTCATTTCACTTATCTTCTGCATCTCTAAACCACAGTCAAGGTCACAGTTCCAGGGCTGGCTCTGTTGCACATCCTCCCACCTTTACTGGTACATGCAGTTGGCACAAGATGCTGACTAAGGTTCAACGCTGCCCATACAGCATTCTCTATAATGATTTGGAGAAAAAAAAGAAGTGTTCTGGCTGCAACAGACACCAGATACAAGTCTAAGGCCACATATTTAAGTTATTGCCTAGGTAGGTAGAGAGTATTAATTCATTTTTAGAAGATAACCTGTCAACATGCACATATGCACTTCAAGCATAAACATTAATACAGTGACACAGTACAAGTGATCCTGAGTGAACAATACACATGGCATTAGGCTCAGCTGCAGACCACAACTGGATTCAGTTACCTTCTCAGGAAACACAAAGCCTGATAACAGCACACACCTTTGTGAGACAGTCACACAGGAGAAGAAAAGCTAAATTTCTGGCTAAGTACACAGTTTTGCTGCAATCACACAAGAAATGCATGAATTACTACAGTTGAATTTCAGACACACATTATTATCCAAATGCAGAGTAAAGCCCAGCTACTGGGATATTTGTTCACAATTGTTAATCAGTGATCAAAATCAGGAACACCCACTGAAGCCAGAGAGTGTTGCACATTACATGCTTTAGGTATGGTGTTAGAAGGACAGTCAAGTGCTTACAATGAATCTGGGCTGTAAAAATAAAAATCAAGCCCACATATGTCATTATTCCGTGGTTCTCTTTACAAAATCTACCCCTGCACTCCAGACCTGTAAGTGTTACTCCTGAATCTCTCCAGAGTTTAATCACGAGGGTTTTAACATTGTATAATGCACTTCTAAACTCAAAAGTTACCTGTTAGGTAAGGAAGTGAGGGTTTTTTTACCCCCACATCTTCACACTGGAAATTTCCACATGGATCTAACTTGAAGCGTTTTCAGGCAGTCCTTGCAATTCAGAGCCAGGCAAAGAAACCAGCCAAGAACCCTGCACTGTCCCAGCTGAAATGAAACCATTCAAGGGTTGCCACTGCTAAAAAATAAGTGCTTTTGTGGCCACAAGTATTAGCAGCACAGGAAAACTTGAATGCAAAAAGCTCATTCCCTCCCTTCCAAAAAGGGCAACAAAAGTAATGCAATATAGATCAGTGTACACTCAGACAACACACACAAAAATATCCACTTTTAACACGGATTCTTCCTAACCAACAGTACTAAAACCATATCATCCTCCTTTCACCCACAAACAGCTGAAGATCTTGTCATGAACCTTCCAAGAAAATTTCAGGGAAGCTAATGCAACCACAAGTGAAAAATATACATTGCATAACATGCATTCAACTCCTCATTGCTAAATATATCAAGCAGGGAGGACCGTGTACAGATTTGGCTACGAGACACTGCCCTGGGCACACTGCTGCCAACCAATATCCTTCTGACATCCATGTTATCAGCCCCATTTTCCATGCACAGCAGCTATCACCACCTCGGTACCAGCAAGTGCCTTGTCAGCTCAGAGGCATCAGCAACATTCTCCTACCCAGCACTGCCTAAGGCTATTCTAACAGGACATTTATACCTTGCTGAAACCCAGGCCTCTGTGTAGGAAATACAAGCTTACAGGCAACCAGCTTGTTTTCAATGACTTCCAGATCCGCAGCAGGCACCTCACAGACCCAAATGGAAATCACAGTATAAAAGCATAAAGGCAAGGCATGGCTCAAGGAGGACTTCAGAGATCAAATCCAAGGACAGTCACCAACAAATAAAAGCTGAAATGGAAGAACATATTTTCAGAAGTAAGACCTTTCTCATGTTTTGGAACAGAATTGTGGCTATAAGTCATCTCCTTCCAGTTCCTCATATTTTGAATGTGAAGTCCTCACGTTTAACAAAGCATGGTCAGGAAAAAAGAGAGGAAAAATATAACTGTACTGCAATGATTAATCCTATGGCAACAGGCATCAGGAGCAAGAAAACATTCAGGTACAGCCTGTATCCATCATCAAGCAATATGAAGGTGGGAGCTAAGAAGTCCAGTGAAAACTGAGCTGATACTGGATGCATTTTGCTCAAGTGGAAAAAAATCCCAGATTATCTAGTTCTGTGGATCCTAGGTTTAGCAGGACACATTGGTTGGTTATCATGACCAGAAGGGGAAAGCATGAAAGAAAATATATGCTAGATAATCAAGAAGGTAAAAGACCACACACAAAAAAATAACCAAGAATTAGGAAAATTACCTTTTTTTCTTCAATGCAAAAGCAATAAGCACGAGCAAGGCCAAGAGACACAAAAACTGAGACAGAGGAAGCATGCACTTCTGAGAAGGCTGATATTATCCCCAACACTACACTTGTGTTAATACCCAGCACAGATAGCAGGAAAGGGACTTTTTTTCCTGCTGAGGCAAGTTCTAGCCATGCCCCTACTAAATCAATAAACAGTGCAAGCAAGTTCTATCAGAAACAGATTCAGAGAGTGGTTTCAAACAGAATTAGTGCAAGTGTACAAAGTCTGTATTACACTTGACCTGTACCCCGAGGATTCATTATCTAGTGCTAGCAAAGTAGGTCACTGGGGCCAGGGAGTACAGACAAGTCAGCCGTGCCTACACAAGCTGTCAGAGGGCCTCTAACTCGGGCTGAAGAGGGTTGACAAGTGTTAACCGTGAGCCATTTTCCAAAAATAAGCAGGGTCACAGTTTTGGCTTAGTAAGCTTCTCACAGTGGAACGAACCTCTGGGAAACACCCCCATCTTCTAACGTGAGGAGGCTCAAGGCAAGCCATCCTCAGACACCGGGCACGGCCTGCACAGCGGGCAGAGGGGCTTGCACAGGTTACAGGCCACTCCGGCAGGTAAACCATCTCCTGACATTGCACGATTGATTTAGAGCCCTCTTGTAACAGCAAAACTAAATCAATGCCTGGGATGCTCCTGTGTGTAACAACCACTTGGCTCACAAGTCCTCTATAGTGACTAAATGCAGTGTTTCCTTCCTTCTTCAACATGCCAGATTATCAATCTGAAGGTTTAAGCATGTACAGGAAACACTCAGAGGCCAATAACAGAAATAGAAAGCTTCACAACAGGCAAGAGATGAAATCATATATTTGTCCTGCTTTAAAAACACATCCCCGCGTTCATTCCTTTTCTTTTCCATGTGCTAACATGTGCTCCTACAGACACACAGACCTGATTCTGACTTCATGTGCTTTTTTTCCAGATGCTTGTACAGTCAAAACCCTTACTCATATATAGATATACATGTGCATATATGCACATACTGTATATAGGATGGACTGAGTTTAAACACAAGGAGGCTTCTAATCATACAGCAGTAGCAGAAATACTTCTGAAAGTCTTCTGTGCATGACAACGCAGCCTCTTTCAGTTTATGGGATTTACTTCTCCCATCATCATTTTGCTAAACACCCAAGCAGCTCATCTACTGTTGAATAGATAGAACACAACCACCCAAACAAAACCCCAGCAGTTTTACAGTATTCCCCTTCAGGTCTGCAAAAGTTCTAGCTGCTTTCTTTATTTTAAATAAATGAAACAAAAATGAACACTATTAGGCTGGACATGTAGTAAGACAGGTAATTAAATATCACAATTCAGGAGGAACAGCCTCTATACCTCCCCCCTGCCGTTATCCTGTTACAATCACTGTTATCTTAGTTGTATCTAAACAAGGACTATAACCTTGGCATCAGTGTTATAACCACCCACACCATCAGAGTGAGCGTGGCAACAGTATACTGAAATAAAAATAATAAGCACCATAAACAAGATACAGAAGACCAGGTACTTAGCACACTGTTCCATGGCCATAAACCAACAGTAGACTAAGTTAAAAATATTATTCATTAGGTTGCTTTGTAACTATTCTTCTACAGATTTTTTTCCATTTCTTCTTACATGTGTTGCCATACCAACCCTTCCATGTGATCCTTTCACTCATGGCCTTTTTCAGCTCCATCACACACCTCCCCACCAGTTCCTTTAATAGCAGATTTCCAGGTCCTTGACGAGAAGTATTTTCATTAGCTGGATTCCTTGGGTTGCAGCTGACCCAAATTTTAACCATGCAGGGCACAAACCCTGCATTTTAAAAGGAGGAAGTTGCCATCATCCTTTAAACTGAACTGAAAATCTACCTTACTTATCCTTCACTCTTCCCCCTTCCCACAACTCCCACACACTGCAGCTCCAAAAGAAATTAATTTAAAGATCTGACCTACAACAGAACCAAGGACCCCTATATTTGAGTCCCGGCCCATGGTTTGCACTCCAGCCTCTTTAAACTGAATTCATCAAGTCTCTGAAAGCTGCTTTAAAACCACCCTTGCCCAAAGCAGTTTGCCAATGCCATTTAAAACAAACACCTCTGAAGGGCAAGCGGAACTGGTTTGCTCTCTAATCGCTACAATAGCAGTACACAGGCTGATAAAAATGGATTGCTTGGCAGACAAATGCATCTTTCCACCAAAATTCAGAAGGCTTAGCAGTCATTTTTGGCAAATGACAGCTAGTTCAAAACCAAATTTTCCCCATAAATGGCTTGACACACAACATAAAAGTGAAAAGAATGCCTGGACACTTTAAAAGTAAGCAGAGTCTGCTTTATTTTAGGCACAGATACATCCACACAAAGTCAATGCTCTGGACTACCAGCTCTATTTACTTCTTTCTGGACAATGTCTGGGGACATGCAAAAGCATAGTCACAGCCCGCATGCCTGGAATTAATAGAGCATCTTTCTTCCCTGGCCACGGGTCTAGAAATAATTCACCCACAATTAAGATCCCAGTGAGTGCATTACAGGCCTCATTACAGATCACTTCTGATACGCCTCGACACAATGCACTAATAAATTCTATCCTGCGTGCACGTTTCCTGTTACACTGAGATAGACTCAACTCAGTAGCTGTGATTTTAAGGCTGCTGCTTGCTCACTTTTCCCCAAGAACATGGCCTGTGTCTGCTCCTGGGAATTAAGTATTTGCAGTTGGTGGACCAAAAACGTTCCCTTTACTTCATTTGCAAGGCAAAAAAGGTTCAGACAACTGGGACAATATTTCACTCTGGAGTTGTAATTATACCCAACATGCAATCTTGGTATTACTTAGGTTAGCAAGAGGAAAGGGAGAAAGAATGAGAGGGCAAGAAAAAAAGGAGGGGTTTTTTGTTTATGCAGTGGGCAGTGCTTAGAAGTGCATTGCACTGCACCCTCTGCATAGCTTAAATGCTGCAGGCACAAGTGTGACTTTACTCACATAAATAATTCCAATAAACTCTGTGATTAAAGTTACTTCTCATGCACACAGACAGTTCATCCAGCAACAAGGACAATAGTATATGAAAATCAAAACAGAGCACAACCTCAAAGCACACTGATTAATATGAGATTCTAGCAGATGCAATATTTAAAGCACATATTCAAGAAGCAGCCCTACTACAGGCTGAATCTATACCTTTATTTGGGTTTACAGCTAGTTTACACAAAAGCAGAGTTCACTAGTTCCAAGTCATCCCTCTGTCAGCACTAACATACAGCATCACTTTAAAAGACAAGTCACCCACATCCATATGGAACAACTCTACCCAGCAGTGTTTATAAAAAGTTTACACCAAAGCTCTGTGCTGATTAAATACAAACATTGTTCTTCAAACAAAAATCTGAACATTACAAATGCCTCCCTCCCAAGATCTGTGGAGCAGCTCTATCCTCTCACAGTCACTTCACCAGTTACAGCAGAAGAGACCACCAAAGCTCAGCCCCCTCTGATGCACAGGAGCCAGTCCCTGCCTTGATGCGCAGCTCTGCAGCGCTAAGCTCCCCACTGGTCTCAAACTCTGAACTAGAATATAAAGTATAAATAAGGGAGGTTATCAATTTGCAGCTAATATATTTGGCATACACTGTTACGCTGCAATTGTTTTTATTGGAAGTCTTGACTTTCTGAAAGCACAGTTACTCCAATTTAGGAATTGGAAATGGATAAAGTTCTGTGCCTCACAAACAAGTGCAGATTCCTTTATACTCAAACACACCACTAGTTAAAGCAAAATTCTTGAGAAAAATTGCAGCTCTTCCTCTTGCATTTAAACACACATCACTCTTCAGTCATGGACCTCAGAAAGCTAAGGAAAGGGGACTAATATCAGTTCTCTACTTTAGAGGGAAGAGAACAAGAGATCTACACAAAGTTATACCACGTGCCAGGGATGGGGTTGGGAATGGAATTACAGTGTTCATCAGGGTACACTGACAGCACACAGCCTATCCCTAAGTGTCCTGTAAATATCCACCCCTACAGAACACAGAACAACAAGGATTTAGAGCTGGTTTGCTGACCACCTTAATGATTTATTTGTTAACAGTCATCTCTAAATGATTAAATGCCACACCAGCATCGGTTTCTAGTCAGCACCTTTCTAATTGTAAGCTTCTGGAAAATTAGACACACCCTCTAACTGTGCTGTACATCTGTCTTCCTCGGGTGTAAAAATTTTGCTTATTATCCTTTGCGTACACCAGGACAGAGCCTTGCACACCGTGTCCCAAGTCACCACACTGTGAAGTCAGTAAGTGGCACCCCTGCGGGTGTCCAGGTGGCAAACACACATGCTCTGCTCACACGGTGAGTGCAACCCTTCTGTCACCGCTGTGAGCAGCGGGTCAAACACCGCAGCCTCCCCCTATCGATCGGGCAGGCACACATGGCCCACAGATCCACAGCTTCCGACCTTGCCCTGAAAGCTAGGGCTGAGTTCCAGTCTAGCAACTGGCAACAAATCCTAGGCTATTCATAGCCCCCTAGGTACTGGAGCTTTCTTTTTCCTGGCTGTGCCAAAACTTCCCCGTAAGCAGCAGAAAGACAGGATGCAAGAAGACCACAGGCAAAAAAAAGGCTACTTCAAGAAGACATAAACTGATCTCTGTGCTGAACATGGTCTATCAGAATCTACAGCTTCTGCCCTACAGCTCTGTCACAAACAAGTTATTTCTGTCAGCTCCTACTTACACAGGTACTTTTGACACTAGGATAAATAAGAGCAATGATCTCTCTATTTCTCAGAACTAAGCCTAACCTGCAAGCTCTCATACCTGATACAGAATCTGTAATCTACAATAGTTTATCCTCTCTATTGTACAGCATTCATAAAAACCACATTCTGCATAACATGAACATACTGCCGTTCCAAACTAGAAAAGCCAAAGCTTTTTTCAGCTTACATAGGGACCCTTTAAAACCCCCAAACTCTCAGAGTGAATTCTGAATGGGCATGCTACACAAAGCTCTGCCATGCAATGTAAAATCACAGGCTCACCAATTTCAGAAGAGTTCTCCACACAAAACACTCAATCCACTTGCAGCTTACTGCTCAGTCATTCTCCCTTCCATCTCTTCCCTAGTCCCAACTACTCTCCTGATGAGCACTTTGACCATGATGAGGATTTAATACTCCCAAGTGAAACAATTCAGACAGCAGGAGAGCTATGACATTTCAGAACATTACCTCAAGCCATTTTATAGTACATTTGTTCAGCACATCCAGAAAAAAACACCTATTTTTTAACTCTCTATATGCATGCAGACTTGTTAAAGGAGGCATATGAACTTGTAAAGTTTCTAAAAGCCAGCTCCACAGACTGACAGCTAAGGATATCAGAGAAAGTAAGGTCATTTTCCATGCTGCATGAAGCACATAGAACATTTCAGATACTGAATAGCTGGGAACCTAACATGCTTCATTTAGTTCTACACCTCTACTGACGGACAAAACACAAAAGCCATGAAAATACCATTAAAATAAAGTGCAGAAACACAACTGCAAAGAAAGGGCAAAACTTGTGTATCCTGTTATTTCTTGGTCTTTGTCACCAACTTAATTAAATTTTGACATCTACTGTAAGCAGGGAGGGGGGCAAAACAAGTGGCATCTGAAAAATAGATAAACTATACATAAAAAATTGAATATAAAGATGCACATATGCGTATAAAATGAGCTTTCACTGCTGAGTGGGAAAGCATACAGTGATTGAACCCACACCCTCAAACTACTGTGCTTTACATTGCATTTTAGTTCCACATGCAAATAACTTACCTTCTTCAGGTCCTAAAAGAAAGTAAGCACTTGGAACACAGGCAGCACTTTAAGCACTTCTTTAAAATAAGCTGAAAGAGAAGATACTCTTCTCCTGTAGATGCTCCATAAGCTTAAAAGCCTCCTCTTACAGAATTCTCTCTTAAGCAATTTTAGAGGGAGAAAACCAGAAGATCTACATCTATAAAAGAGATATGGTTCTAATACTGCTTCAGACTCACTACCTCCATCCTAAGCAGAACTGCTCACCCATCAGGACAGAGAGATATAAGGCAAAAGAGAAATGCTTATTCGTGTATCAAGCCAAGCCCTGAGATGCATTTACCAAGCCACCTGATCAATCAACTTATACCAAACACTGACCCACACGATAAAAGACCATGAAACACACTCCATCCCTGGCATCCTTGTTAAAAAAAAAATAGTAAAAACAAACTGATCTTTACCTACAAAAACACTCTGTAAGCAATCAACCAGTTCAGCATTAAAAACTAAGAAGCAGGAATTCGGGTGCTGTCCCTTGTCCCTCTCAGTTTCCAGAAAAATAATACAGCCTGACAAACGGGGTATGAAACAACAGACCATCACTTGCCTGTAAAAGGACTACTGGAGGACCTGAAGCCAAAAAAAGTTCTGTTCTTGCCACATGGATGCAATGAGCTATTATTAACTTGTGTTAACTATCACAAATGAATTAACCACAGCTCCATTGCACAGCACAGAGTTCTCTTGGCAGCAGTGAAACAAGGTGATCAACACTCAGATGGCAAATCCATGAAGGAATTCTCCACATCTGGCCTTTTCTTCTACGGATCACACCATTATTAAAAGGGATACGCTGTCAAAGCACAGCAGGTCACCCATTTTTTCCCCTTGAACAAGACTGGACAATATAAAACTGTTTATTCTAAGCATATCTTATTCAAGGTTACCCAAGTCACTGCTAACTAAGAGCAATGAAAAAACATTTACAAAATACAAAAATAAGCCTCTTGGTCTAAGAGCAAGCAGATTCTTGCTTGCTCTTGCTAGCTGCACTTCATGTGAGCTGCAGCTAAGGTCCTGATAACATAGGGGAGTTCTTATTGCACGGCAGAGAAATCAGTGCAAAACCACCAACATTCTCTTAAACACCAATTCGCATTCAGCCTGTAACACGGAAGAATTTCTTAATCCTTTCTGAAGTCTTTTACTGAGCTACGATTGACTTTGGCCACTATCCTGCACCAAGTGCTCAGAATTATTTTGCATATGCTCAATGAATACACCCCAGTTCAGTAAACCAACCTAACCGAAAGACAAGCAACTCAGAAAAAGAAGTTCGGAAATTGCTAGGTTAATTCTTTTTAAGAAAACTATACTTTCAGCTATTGAAACAACAGCTTTAATTTCCTTTCACGTTTTCCTTCACCTAAACACCAAGCTAAAAAAAAAAAAAAAAAAAATCTGCTTCATTTTTATTGAGAGCAGCATTCTAACTTCTTTATTTTTCATAACACCGAGCACGAAGTTTGGATTATCATTGCACGGAGGGAATACAGAGAAATTCCTCACCTACATTCCTGCTCGGTGGAACATGACCGTGCCGGGCTAGCAAGAATAGTGTTATTACTTACAATAGGGTCCTGCAGAAATCGGAACGGTCAGCAATCATGACAACGGCATTACAGAAGCCAAACCTTTGGTTTTGTAGCTGTTTATAGGTAGTTTGCTCGGTGTCCGTTTAAAACTAAGTATCCCCCCATAAATTCCTGCTCGCTATATACAAAGACGCTGCGAGCCTGTTAAA
>VXBX01003432.1:0-49961 GCA_013400415.1 Scytalopus superciliaris | reverse complement strand
GATGCCGAGCGAAGGGAGCAGCGCTGTTGCCGTGCCCGCACACCTGTGTTGGCTTTCCCAAGCGGGTCCATCCCAGGGCTCGCACCGCACGGCAGTGAAACCATCGCTCAGCTCCCCCAGGCCCGGCCCGGCCCGCGGCCACAGCCAGCCCGTCAGCAACTTTCCTGTCTGAAAAACAACAATACATTCTTTATGGGGCATTTGCCACATGGCTGCGTCGGTGCAGAAGTGCGTTTGGATGAGGTCTGGAGATTAAATCATCCTTTTCTTCCTAAACCAAACAGGATTCATAATTCTTCCCTAGTTGTGGCGTAACCTACAGGAGTGACTGACGCACAGCCCCGAGCTTTAATTTCAGCATCGTCAGTTGCTTGCTTTGGCCAACCTTTCCAGCTTACTAGTAGCTTGAATTGAGCATTTAAATCCACATGGAAGGACCTGTATCTGCGTTAGCAGCAGCTGTGCGTTTGTGAAGAAGCAAACTGGATAAATGGTCTGCTCTAAGAGTTTATATGGGCTTAATTCACCCTGCAGAATGTGTTGGTGAACATTACTGCCAAGCTGTTAGTGCCAAAAATGCCCCCCACTGATAATTATTATCTCCAGCTACTTATATCAAAGCTGATTTGGGTAGTATCTATGAACACACTAAGTATTGTTCAAATATTAAATATTACTTATATTTCTTTTTGTTTGGTTGGTTTGGTCGGGTTTTTTGTTGGTTTGGTTTGAGGTTTGTTTTTGTAAAAATAAAAATACATGCTTCCCACCCCAGCCCCACTCAGCTTCCCAGGTAAGCCATGAGGAGGTCTCTGCAAGGCACTGGACAGACAGCTACAAATAAATTTGGGAAAACACATCACCCAGACATTATCTGATTAGAAGGAAGCCTCAGTCGGGACTAGAAAGCCTAGATTTGAACTTGAAAGATGGAAAAAACCCAGTTCCCTGGGGAACACATAGAATTAAATGCTGTACATATGGGCTGTGTATAGACATGATATATCCGAAATGGAAAGGCCAAAGATGACACTTTGGTGTTTGATAAGGGGATAGAGACTCAATGTGTATGATGCAAAAACATTGCTCCAATAAGATACCAGCCTTGAAAAATTTTGTTCCAAAAAATGGCTTGTTTTCTTAATTTCCCTACTGACACCTCTGGAAATGCACACGAATTAGCTGTTCTGTTTGTGGTTCATTTCATACTATTTTCTCTACAGAAAAGATGGTCTTTATCCTCATCTGGAAAGAGAGACGTTTCAGATTTCTTTTCTAATGACACACTTTTATCTACTCCTGTGCTGCATTTGGATGTCAGTGCTAAGTTGCAGTGTAACGTCACTTTGCTTGTATCAGCTCAGCAGTGATTGTGACATATGTGTTACTCACTGTGCTGAGCACAGGGAACTGCAGGGTTCCTGCATGAGCACGCCATCATAGTTCGAGATGCAGGCAGAACAAACACATGATGAAGCTCTCCCCATCTTTCAGAGACAGCCCTGGCTGCTTCCCTTTATTCACACATAGCAAACCACTGGGTATTTCTGCCGCTGCTGCTCAATTTGCATCACACCTTCTGTTGCCAGGCTTTCTGCAGCCTTAAAGGACCTACTGAACTTGAGCTCAAGGGTAGCTCTTTCTACACTTAAGGAAGAGAGAAGTGTCTGTTTTCTCACCCCATCTGGAGTGCAAAGAGGTAAGACTGAAAGCTGTTCTGAAGCTGCTGGGAGCAAATAGCATATGTCCCTCTTTGTTACTTTTCAGTTCTTGAGGGGAATAGGGGCAGGACACCCAGGACTCACAACCAAGAATGCAGAAGCTAATTTTTGGGGGGATGGTTGCCTAACTTTGTCCACAATCCTAAATAAAAAGTCAAACATGGTGTATGTGAAGTGCTGCAAGAGCTGTTCCATGGCAGAAGCCATGCAGGATCTCCCTGTAAACTGAAGAAAAATGGTAAAAGAGAAAAAATAGTGTCAGTATTTTGTATGGTTTAGTGCTACTTTAGTGCTTTAGTTATAAGATTTACAGCCTTAACCCTGGAAAAAAGAAGGGGCAGAGTGCTGTACTTGAAAAATAGTCCAGGGAGTCATCCTTTTCTTCAGGAAGGGTATCAATGGTTTATGTAACAGCCTCATTGTTGGCTGTTCCTGTGGGCTTTGGGGTGTTCAAATTCAGGTTCCCTCTCTGCTTGTGAAGACTTACAGCATCCCACCCTCACATTGGGACACTAATCATAATGCATGCTCTTGCCTTCTCCTCTCTCCAGCCTTATTCATATTATTATTCATATTGTTTCTTTTTATGCTCTATACAAAGGGAAAGCTAAGCAAGAGGAATTGAGAATGGACCGGTCCTGCATCCCTTTAAAATCGAAGGCAAATACAGAGTCTGACCTTGTGCAATTTTTGCCTTGTTCAGAGACGGGAGACATGACCATGAATCCTGTGGGGATCAGCCCAGGCTGCCCCATTCTGGTTTTGTGCCCTTCACTAAAGGACTGTAGGTAAAATAGCAGTGACATCTGCTTCATCCATGCATTGAATGAACCATCAGAGTTTGTGTAGGAGCTGATCTGCCAAATGTGCTGTGCAAACACTCAACAGAAAAAGCCCTTCCAAGTAGGAGAGAGGGGAAAAAAACTAGTCCCTATGGAGAGGCCCATTTTACAAGGGCCTTTAGTGACAGGACAAGGGGAATGGATTGAAACTAAAACAAGAGTCGGTTTAGATTGGATACTAGGAAAAAACTCTTTAGTGTGAGTGTGGTGAGGCACTGGCACAGGTTTCCCAGAGAAGCTGTGGATGCCCCATCCCTGGAGGTGTTCAAGGCCAGGCTGGATGGAGCTCTGAGCAGCATGGTCTAGTGAAAGGTGTCCCTGCCCCTGTCATGCAGGTTGGAGCTACACAAACTTTAAGGTCCCTTCCAACCCAAACCATTCTGTGATTCTATGAAACTTTTATGTACATACCTAAACATTGGCATCCATTGAGGTTTTAGTGCCTCCAGTGGGATGTGACAGCAAAATGAGGTTGTTGCAGGTTAAAAGTTTTTGTGTCAGTGTCTAAATCTCACGTAATTTTTGTGTTATATACCTGCACTCTTTTTCAGATGCGTGCATTGCAGATCTCAATTTTCAGAGCAAGCCAGAGCAGTCCTGTGAAAAAGCAAGTTCTTAGACTTTGAGGAGTCTCTCGATTGCCTCTAAGAACAAGAAGTGGACATTGTTAATAAATCAGCCACAACACATCTTTGGCAGTACAGCTGTCATTTGCTTCTCACAGCTTGTTCAGTAGTGTTCTATTCAGTCAAATTTCAGCATACTCACTGCCTTATCCAGAGATGTATCTGTGAGTATTTCTAGCAAGAATTTTACAGCTATGAGGATTATATAACTTGTATTATTAAGATTATTTTATAATCTTTTAGTAAGTTATAACAAAAGCATTATAAATTTGATTATAGTAATATGAATTACAATAAAGCTATAAATAATGATACAGCTACCTTCATAATATATATAAATATAATGGAAATTATAATAAATTTAAATTACAACTAATAGTTATAATGTACCTAGTGTGGGAGTCATACTACTGCAGAGCCTTGTCCCTGTAGACGTTAAAATGGCTTGTTGAAGATTATTTAATTCTCCAAATACCCTAATTTTGCAACTCAGAGAGAGGTCAGTACTTTATGTGAGGTCAGTATAAAAGCTTGATGCAGCAGCTGGAAGCCCTGACTCCACAGCGAATGCTTTAGCTGTGCCATCACGTCTCAAACTCTCATTGCTTGTTGGTATGTATGTAATGAAGGGCTTTATGGTGCAGCTTCAGGAGGGGCATAAACAGCTCTGCTGTGGGTCTGGGGTAGGAGCAGCAAGAAGGGCACCAGAAAGAGCGAGTCTGGTGCTCTCTGGCTGTGACTTCCAGTGGGATCACTGTCAGCCTTTGGGTGGGATTGCCTTCCTCTTCCTGTTCACTGTTTTCTGAGAGGAGTCTGTTCATTTACCAACAAGCAGCTCATGGTTTACTGGGTGCCAGGGAACACCCAAATAAACCTCTGCCAGTGCTGATGTGACTGAAGAACCCAGTGAAAGCTGGCTTCCTTAAAGCCTTGTACAAAGTGGAACAAGTTCCCATAGAGGAACATGAGGAGGAACGAGCCAGAATTGCTAAACTTCCACAAACAAAAAAAAAAAAGTTAGAGAAATACAGCCTGGAAGGATCTCTGGGCCCTGCAATAAGAAGGGCACTATTGCAACAGGAAATTAGTAGACAGACTACTAAGCTGCAGAAAAAAGGAGCCTCAATTAAGCAGTGATTGGTCATGTAATTAGGTTGACAAGTATCCAGGCTATTCAGAGACCATTCAGAAATTCTGTAGCATAGGACAGGCCCAAGCTGTTTCTCCAACCACAATATAGATTGTTGAACTCGATGAACTTGGATGTCTTTTTCAACCTTAATCATTCTAGGATTCTATAAGATACATCACCATCCTTTCCCCATGTTTATACAGCTAACCACAAAGCAAAAGCTGCTCTAGAAGGATTTTCCTCAGTCCTTCTCCAAGTAACTGCTGAGGCTCAGATAAGCTACCTCTTGAGTTGTTTTGCCTTGTGTTCACTCATCTTCAGAAGGTAATTTCTTCAGGGCCGATGGAATGTCTCTCTGACTACGTAGATTTATGGTGTTCCATCAACATAATATAGGGATGATGAACTGGTACAACTCAAGTGTAAGTCACTGAACAGGTGGCTTGGTTTTAGTAGTTAGCCTGTAGGTATTTCAAAACTTTGGCAGGTTTCAGTGACGCCGTTTGTACCATACGATATTTATATGGCTTTATGGCCAAGGATGAGAGCAACAGCTCTCAAAGAGAAATGAGATCTCTCTGACTCAATCAGTGGTAGATGCACATACAGTATCATCATAGGATTCAAATGATTGGCTATTTTTGTAATGCTTAGGACTGCCCTGATTTCTGAACTGTGTATTTTCATCCCAAAGCTCTCAGGCGTTCACTGCACTTGTTCTTTTCTCTCTCTCTCCTGTCAGTGCAAAGGAACAGAGACAAGGCTCCATTTCAGTTAGCACTTTATTTTTAAGATGATTTAGTGCTGTCAGAAGGAGATGAATGTTTTCTGTCCAAGAGGAAGACAGTGCAGGGAGCAGGACATGTATTTCATAGAATCATAGAATATCCTGAGTTGAAAGGACAAGGATCGTCTAGTCCAACTCCTGGCCCTGCACAGGACAGCCCCAACAGTCACACCATGTGCCTGGGAGTGTTGTCCAAATGCCTTTTGAACTCTGTCAAGCTTGGTGCTGTGACCACTTCCCAGGGGAGCCTGTTCCAGTGCCCAGCCACCCTCTGGGTGAAAAACCTTTCCGTAGTATCTAGCCAAAACCTCCCCATGGCACAGCTTCATGCCATTCCCTCAGGTGCTGTCACTGGTCACCAGAGAGAAATTCCCTGATTTCCACCCGAGTTTTCCTTCTGAAGCTTTCAGTGAGCAGTCTTGCTTTGCACAGCTGGAGAGGGCAGGGAAAACCAGTGGGGTGCTGGAAGGCTCTGAGACCCCTGGCTGGGAGGAGGTGAGCAGCGGTGGCTATCAGGTCCTGTGGAAGGGAGAAGACTGCTGAAGGGCTGCCTTGTTCCCTAACTGGAAAAAAAAAAAAAAAAAAGGGGGCAGAAGATACAAAAAACCCTTCCCTTTCCCTCCTATGTTTAGCTTTGTCACCCTGAGAGGTGCTGCTTTGGGGAAAGAAGGATGAAGGATGTCAAACCACAGTGGTGATATATTATCTCCATGGGTCCATGGGGAAGAGCCTGAGAGGCCCTTTGGTAGCATTTGTAGCAAAGCTTAAGACTCAAGCATTTCTTTTCTCCTGCTATTATCTATCTCAAACAGGCTGTAGTGGCTCTGGACAGGGGTTTTGTGGGTCATGCTATATTGCTTCAGGGCATTGACTATATAGGACTGAACTCTAATAGGAGGTGGGAGTGGGCCCACCATGCTGGGGTTATCTCTAATAATTATTTGGAGAAAAGGCAACAAGTCTACTTTCCAGGCATTTTAGATGGTACTCTCCAGGATTTCTCTTCTCAGGGATGTAAGGCAGATCACAGCCTCCTTACCTTTCATTAGGGTTTGCCCCTGGCCTCTACACACACATATGCTCAGTGTGCTGAATAACATGATTTTCTCTCCAGCTGGGGAAAAAGAAGGGTTGCAATTATGTTCTCACAACTAGAAATTTGCATGTAGGCACATGGCTTTTTTTTTCTGTCTTTAGATTCCAAAAGAAAACAACACTAGGTGTTATTCTCTAGGTGAGGTGGTAACGAGCCACAACAAGCCCAAGCTACACCATGTTCATCACTGAAGACTGCCAGAAAAGGCTGTGCAGCACACCACACGTACACCAACCACCACGCCATGCTTGGCTGTGGCTCACACCACCCACAGTTCCCTCCCAGCTTCACCACATGGGTGCCAAGTGGGCACCGGGTGCTCTGGAAAATTGGAGACAAGCCCGTGGGGGTGGAGTACATTAAGAGAAGGACAGTGCCAGGTGGAGAGGCTGCAGATAGAAGCACTAAATGGTAGAAAGAGATACCAGTCCTTGTCTTTGGATAGTGTGTGGGACAGTGCAGGACCAGGACAGGCACCTTTGCCCGTGCCACCTTACCAATTAGTGTAGTGAAACAGTCACAATATCATGCCAGCTTGTTCAAATTCTGTTGCACAGCAGTGCTTTTTATAAATGTGGAGCAAAGCTATTTTGGATGAGATGGAGAGTGCAGCAGTCTGATTAGCGGTTGTGTGCCTTGAGAATATGGTATTTCTATTTCTCCCCAGATCTGTGAGACTCAGTTAAACATTATTCAGCCTGTAATTCTTCTTTATCTCTGTGCTAGATAGGTCAGTTGTTTCTGCTCATTGTGAATTGCATTCACTTGCATGGTTTGGTGTTTTGCTCTCTCCCTTTGGCACCTGATTGTTTACATGTGCCTCAATCGATCCTGCACAGACACTGTGGAAAGTCTCAGTTCTTTGTAGCTTCCAGCCAAGATTCACTTTACAGATTATAACTAGCAAAGCCATTCACCCCCTGGGCAAACATGGCAACTTAATTTTGAAGCTAGGCAAACAGAAGCAACTCCTTTGCTTACATTTAGCCACTCGAGCCTCTTGTAAAGGACAGAAAGGTTATCTGAAACAGTCTGTGGAGAGTTGTTCTAAACAGGAGGGTGGGCTGGAGGCAGAGAACATGGGAGAAACAAGGTTATTTCTGAACACTTTACTGGAACTAAGAACTAACACGAGTCTTCAGTTTGTTCTGCTGTTTAATGGTAAAGTGTGCTGCCAAACTCAGCCATTGCCCCCAGCTTTTGGCATGGTATTGCCACGTCTCACAGCTGGAGCCACCTTGCCCCAGCCTGGAATCATCCCCAGGACACTGTGTTTTCTTTCACTGTCCTGAAAGCCAGTACTTGTTCTGGCTTCCTGGCATCCGGCCTCGCTGCTCCAAAACACAGCAAGGTGTGGGAGGGAGACATGGAAAGCTGAGGGTGTTTCTGATCACTTGCCTGAAGTTGATTCACAGATAGTTAATTCTAGCAGTCAGTTCAGGGGGATGTTGTGGTTTCAAAAACCAAAAGCCAAAACCAGCACAGGGGAAGACAATCATTGCTACCTTTGGAGGCTGGCCCTTTCCCTGCTTTGCTGTGGCTATCAGTTCAATGCCAGAGGTTGCTTGAGAAGGACTGCATAATCTAACCTGTACTGTCTACATCAGTGTCTGCACACCTGGACAGAGAGAGACACACTGGTGGCAGAACATCCTGACTGACACATAATCTGAGTGCAGCTAAGAGGGAGAGACCGGCAGTTAACAAGCCTTTGGAAGGAATGACTGGTGGAGAGATGGTCCAGACATCCAGGTTAAGCCTTTCATTTGACCCTGGGCAAATTATTCAACTGCTATCTGTAAAATAGGGCTAATGGCATTCTTCTGCTCTGTCGTGCCTGTGAAGCCCAATGCCTAAAGAAGTGTTTGGAAAGCCTCAGTGGAAGCACAGCAGAGTGATTTCAACATGCTCTGTAGCCATGCACAGGGAAAAGGGCTTGCCTTCAGGCACAGCAGTGCTGAGAATCAGCAGGTTCACTCTCATCAATTCCCAGTCGCTTCCGAGAAGATTCCTAGCCTAGAGGAGCCCAAGGTGGGAGCACAAAGATGACCCTTTCCTTCAGTAGTTCCACTAGATGAAGCATCTAATGACGAAGCCTGGACAGTGATGACATCCTGAACCATCCACTCTATGCATTTCAGCAGCTGCGGCTTCAGTTTAACTGCTGGCTTGTTTTCACAGCATAGGAAATGTGGTTCCTTTCCTGAAATGTGGATGTTGTCACTTGTCCTCTGCAGCAGCACTGCTGTTTCATGACAGCATTAAATAGCATGTGCACACACGATGGTAGCAGAGAAGGTGCCTTAACCCTTTACATCCTAAGTGCCTTTGATAATTGCTTTATGTCCCCTGCTAGCCCTCATTTTCCCATGCTCTTTAAGTCTTTGAAGCTATAGCTGCACTGCCATAACAAGCCTGGTTAGAGAAGCCAGCACCCCACTCCTCCATTACTTTTCTGCACAACCTGGAGTTTGAATTGGCAGCATAATGAGTTTTCTGGAATCATTCAGTGTGTTTGCCATTTTGTTCTTAGCATGCCCACACAAATCACACAGGGACAGAAATCAGGGTTTTTTTCCCTTATTAAAGAAGAAAGTTTAACCGTTTTCATGCATTTTTGAAACCTGCACAGAACACTCTGGAAGACTATTAGCACAATATTTGGAGAACCAAAATAGCTCAAATTTGAACTTCCCAGAATATCACAAAGTCTGTCTTGGTGGGGGATTACAGAGAGGGCATGTCTTTTCTGCCATGATGAAGGGATAAGACATTAGAACAATTCTGTTAATGCTACTGGCATTTTATTGCTACTGTCTATTAGGATAGGTAGCTTTTAAAATAATGCTGAATACCCACATTCAGCTCCAGGGATCTTGCTTGTCTTACACCAGTTTTGAAGGAAGGTTCAGGTTCATAAATAGATGCAGCTCCGTGAAGTCAGGGAGAATTGTAATTGCTTATATTTAGCTTTGGAAAGATTGCAGATGGCATGGCATAAGTTAAAAAGGTTGGATCAGTTTTCCCCACTTGCTCTCACACTTTTAACATTGTTCCTGGTCTGCTTAAATGCAAATTAGCAGTGGAGTTTTATACCGAGTGAGGAAGGTCTCCTTGAAGTCACAGAAACCAATGATATAGGAGGAAATAGGCCTAATGCCTTTCCTACTCCGCCCTCTCCTGCAGGGCAAGTCCAGTAGTGCCAGGTTTCATGGCATTTATTTCTGCACAGACCGAATCCTGAGTTTGCCTGTGGGAGCTGTCACTTAGGCTGCATTTGATAGGGCTCAAACAGTTCCCAGTTTTGGAAAGCTTCAATTCTAACTACTTGGCCCTGTCTGTACCTGTCTCGGGTTTCTATATCAAGGCGTTCAGCTAGTTCCACTTCAGAGTCTCTGTTTATTTATATCTTTTTAATACTGAGCCACAAATAGTGCTGAGCACTGACACCTCCCAAACTCTGTTCTTGGGCACCTGTCAAACATGGGTTGCATGAAGAAGATAACAGTTTATATTAACTCCTTCAATGCTCAGGGCAAATGTCTTGAATTTAGAGTGGGAAAAGATGGGTGATAGCAAACATGCAGCAAAGGAATAAGTAAAAAAAATGATAGTGACTTGGGTGATGATGTTTGATGCCCTGATCTGATGTGGGCACATCTTTACTAAGTAACCAAGCTTAAATGCAGCATTTACTCCCTTGCTCTGATTCTCATTTGTAGACTTGGGAACAGCTCACATCACTTTGCCTTACTGGGGGCAGGGGAAGCAGGATAAATTCAACAAGCAATGTAACAATGTGTTAGGGGCCATACAAATAGTGGGTAGAAACTCTGGCAAAGCTACTGCATTTGTCCAGGCTTCTAAAACAACTAAGTTCAAGAAAATTAGATACCCCCTTGTTCTCCTCAAGGCACAAACAACAGAGAATCATCAGATAGTTTGGGTTGGAAGGCACCTTAAAAACTGTTTAGTTCCAACCCTCTTCCATGGGCAGGGATACCTTTGACTAGACCAGGTTGCTCAAAGCCCCACCCAACATGATGAAACCCAGCCTTAGGTTTCCCAGTGCCAAGAGCTGAAATGACAGCTGTCTGCTCTTTTGCCCCTCCCCGGATTAGCAAGACCTACTGGGACAGAACAGGAGACTGCAAGTGAGAGGAAGAATGACAAATCAGTAATTACTCCTTTCCATCTTGAGGATGCTCAGAAAGACTCTTTATCTAATAAATCAAATTGAGCAATGTCTGATGGGGCCACTGACTTGTGGTTGGGTTTTTTAGGACTGAAACTAGGGCTGAATGCTTTATTTTAAAAAAAAGAAAAAAAGGGAAACCCCAACAAAATGGAGTGTGCCATGTAACAGCAGCACCTCACCCAGAGCTGCAGTGCTGAACATGGCATCACACTGAAACCAGCTGCTTTCAAATGGATTCTGGTACACGTGAGCTCATTCTCACTGGAAGTCTCTCCAGTGCTGTCCAAACCTGCAGCCACGCTGGGCTGTGAGGTGCCTACTTTTTTCCTGCCACAAGGGAGACTCCAGGGCCTTCAGCCTCACTGAAAAACAAGGGGCACACGGCAGAGTACTTTAAAATGGCTGATACTTCTCCACATAGACCTACTGCCCTCCCGTGGCTGCCAGGAAGCATCTTTAATGCAGAAACAGAGCCCAGGGACTGAGGGAAAAACGGAAAAATAGCTATATATTCAATTTAAACCAAAACTCAAGTTATGAGGAATAGGAAAGCAAACAGTCTGATTGACTGGAAGTACCTACAAAAGCAAGAACAAAGCAGAGAAATTTACTGGTTTGGGAGTAACAGGGAGAACTCCAACTACTTCATTTTGCAAGGGCAGTGGGCCTTGAGCTATTCACCACAGTCCATCAGTGAGTGCCATTTGCTCAGAGAGATGGTCCATCTAACTTCATCCAACTGCCCCATGGAGAAGACTCCACTGGGAACAGTGCAAAGGAGGTATGGGAGAGCAAGCCACTGCTCCTTTTACTGACTGTAGTATACAGGTGCTCTGACCTTGGTGTATCTACTAACACTCGTTGGCACAGCTTCAGCAGTGTTTATAAAGCTCCTTCTGACACACCTCATACTGCAAATGTGTCCTTTTCTCTCTGGGAGCCAGAAGGAGACAATATTTCTAGCACAGATTAACTTCAGAGGGCCTTCTTTTAAGGGCCTAAAATTAGGTTTTATGAATGAGACCCTGAGTATCTGATGAAAACTGCATGGTTCTGCAAGATGTGTCTTGTTTCTTATACTTTGTTTATGACTGTGGTGCCTCCTGTGCACCCTCTGTGGGCAGAGCACATTTCCAGTCTTTGACACACTGCAGACACTTGAAACACAACAATCCCAGAACAATCAAAACCAACAGCAACAGTGAAGTTGCTTTTGGAGGCAAGAGGAAACAGCAACAAGCACAAGCAGCAACTCCGTGCTCAGAAGGTGACAAGGCCAAACTGGTTGAATTGCACACCCTTCTAACAAAGGCACTAAATGCTGCAAGGAGGCCATGTATCTCCCACCAGTGAGAAGTTTCATTGGGGTTTGCATTAGGCTAATGAGACTAGATGCAACAAAACACTCATTTTAGAGTGGAGAGAAGGACTGAGTGTGACTGGGATCACATAGGAAAATGCCAACACATGGCACCTGCTATAGGACTTCAGGCTGTTGAGGACACCAGCATCAAGGAAGGATGTCACCCCAGCCTACCTGACAGCTGAGCTTTTACAGGGATGCACATCAGTGGGAGTATCAGGATTTCTTCAGGGTGAAAGAGACTGCAGTTCAGAGCATGCAGCAAGTTGAAACTGGTGAGTGAACACAACAGACAGACGAGCACTTTGCTCATTCAAGTTGCCAGGTCACTGAGTCAGTATCTCATGTAGCAGCCAACTAGTAAGTAGAGTAAATCCTGCCCTCTCCATTTTCACAGCTTAAGCCATGCTGCACAACATTAACATCACAAACAAAACTTCACTTTAGGCACAGGTGAAAACATCCAGAGAGATGAGAAATCACTCAATGTCATTTTAAAATTTGCATGTATGTGTGTATATGCACACACAAACACACATATATATATTTGTAGTAAATACATACGAACTTGTACACAATTGTAACCACTCCAGTATACACACGTTATCACTCACCAGGACAGTACATTCTGTTGCACTGACAGACTCTCCTCCTCAGTTACCTTTTAAATGACAGTTTTTGAAAGTCCTGCAGAACTGCTCAGTGAAAGGCCAATCTTTGGCAAGCAGGTACCTGCAGCAAATGACCAACTCCAGCAGTGATCTTTCAGCATTTGTAGGTTTGCCTCCCAGCTTCCTTCAAGTATCAACTCTGCTTTCATAGAAATAAATTGTTTCTAACAATATGCTACAACCCTGATAAGCCAAGCAGAATTTTTCTTCCAGTACATACAAATATTTCACATCCTCTCTACACCACGCAACGGAAAAAGTAAAATCATGTTTGCCAGTGACTGTAACCCAATTTGGTCCCGTAACTGTTTTAGTTAAAAAGAACAAACACAAACAAACAATGAGAAAAAAGAACTCACATAAACCTTAAAAATCAGCAGACATATTTACGTATCCAAAGGAAATACCTTTTAGTAATTGTTAACTCTGTCTGCAGCTGTTAAATCCACACTTTGCAAATTTAAGAAATGAGGACAGAAAACTAACAAAGAGCAAGAATTACTTACTGTCCAGACTGACACACACACATACACAACTCATAAAAACCTTTACATGCTTCTTAAAAATTAGTTTGAATCACCTGCATGATGTCCTTGTTAAATATCAAAGTAGATTAGCTTGATATTAGAAAAAGGTACTACATTAAAAATGTGTAATTCAAAGCACTATCTAAAAAGGTTTTTCAGAGATGAAATTCTACATCTCTCACTGATGTTGCATTATTCACAAAATCTTGTATAATGTTAAATATTCTGACATTGATCAGCTGTCAAAGGAAACACAGCTTGTTTGCATAACAAACATTCAAGTAAAAGGGAAAGGAAAACATCACAGAACTTGGCTATTACTGAAAAATTGACTTTCAGAGTAGAACCAAAATTACTTTCAAAGGTGGAGAAAATGTAATGGTTCAGTCAGACCTATGTATTTTTTACCAGCATCAAGCACTGCTTTTTTTAATTAACTCCCTTAAGCGTGTAACTATTCCTAGAAGTAATGTAACAGGAGATTAAAGTTTGCACCTCAGTGTTTTGATACAAACTATGACAGGATATTTCCAAAAGAATTCCCTTGACAGTAAATAGCTATTTTAAAATTTATAATTTAAAAAAATAGTCTTTAAACAGTACAAAAACCTAGGTAACCCAAGTCTCAATCAGTGTAAGAGGGGACCTCTTCATAAAGGGAAGGTAATTCCTCCTTTAGAGTTGTTACAACAATGCACAGAAATGAGACCAGAAACACACACAATGAGTAACAGGTCTGATTTACTGGAGTTGTTCAGTCATTTCCACCTTAGGGTAATTTGAGGATTGCAGTATGGACCCAGAAAAATATTTTAACAAAAAAATGCTGGGAGGAGAGAGCAGAAAGTATCTGTTTTCCCACGCTGAGGATGTGGTGTGCTGGAACAAGCAGCCCTGCCTCCATCAGCTGTTTGCTGCAGTGGGGGATGCACTCAGAGCCAGAAGGCTGATTTTAAACATTCCACCACTGACACCCTGTCTAGATTCGTCACGGCTCACCATGTCTAACTAAGGTCAGAATAAATAGGCATTTGAGGCAATTTCAACAGATGCTGTGTGCACAGCAGCCAACTTAGGAAGTTCAGCCTCGCTCCTCTAACGCTCACATGCTGCTCTGTTCTCTGCATGCTGCCTGCTGTGCTTTCCTGGTTACTTGCACCTCATGTTGCACAACACTTCAAATGTATGAAGATGCAGAAATTCCACAGCACAGTTAAACTTGACTGCAATTCCAGGGCTAAAACACCTTAGCTTCTGGAAGATCAGATCAGACCCCTCACCTCTCCAGTGTCCCATGCTACATACAGGTTTCTGTGCTCACAACAGCCACTGTGAACATCAAATAACATAAAAGTAACTCTTGACATCAGTAAGGAGCCAGGCCTTTCACCAAGAATCCTGTGAAAAATCTCAGTTTAACATGTAACTATTAGATTTTTAGTACACAGCATGTCACAGAATTAGTGTTTTCCTTACAAATATATGGCACTAAGTGTAAAAACTTCATGACCTATTCCAAACTGTACCATACTTCACAGCAAAGCTTGAAAAAGAATTCTCTAACTCCCGCTTCTTCTAAATATACAGCTGGTGGGAGGCCAGGGTGTCCATGAATGGTCGCACAAGGTTGTCTGTTGAGAAGTAAAAGATCAAGCCAAAGGTGATGGAGATGGGAAGAGCAGGCAGTGCCTTCTTAAAAACAGCCAGTAATAAAAGTGTTAAGCATAAACCCTGCCAGAGAGAAGAGAATAAAAAACACAAGAAGATATGGTAAGATGACCAGAAATACATCTGTCATCAGCAACCCAATATACAGATAATAAGCTGTATGCAGTGTTCAGCACTGGAGCCTGCCTGAGCTACCAGTGGTATGATGTATATTTGCCCACAGCTGCATCTTCCACACAAGTTGGCCAGGTTTTTCCTCAGCAATCTTGAGCATAGCTCTCTGCTGAGAAAGTGGTATGAACAGCTAATGCTGATATACAGCTGACCCTGAGAGGGTAATTAACTTATTTACAGATTATTTGGCTTTTTGTTCTGTGCCATTATGTATGAAGCACTGATTCAGCAGACAAAAGCGCTTAAATACTGGTGAACTGCAGAGACAGGAGTTTCACTGAAGGGCTCTAATATACAGCAGAATGTACTTATAACATCTTCCCAGTTTACAAGGACTCTTGGAGTAAAAAAGGAAAGAAAACCAAAATTAACCAAGCCAAACCAAATACCCACAGCTGTTCTTTTGACTGGATTGCTTACTATGATAGGCAAATTCGGGTTTTACCTGGATAGGAGGCCAAGATCTGTTTTTTGGAGCACGTGTGGAAACTCTTGTATAGTTTGGATAGATGGTATGGCTAAGTGCATTTAGATATTAATTCCTTCTCTCATCAGAGCCCTTTTTAATTCCTCTATGATGACAAAACTTCAGAGACACTAGACACAGTAGCTAAAGATCAGCAGACGGGATTTTTTTAGTGTGTTTTTTAAGTGTTTCCAGACTGCAAGTTTGTTTACAATCCACCCGAGCCTGTGGCTCTGTTCTTTTACTCCCAGCGAACATATCTGGCCTATATCTGCTCCTTAGTTCACATCTACCTTTAAAAATATGCTTACTGTTGGGACACTGAAGGGACACTTTTGGGAACCAGAAAGCCACACAGCAGCTACATTATGAAACTGCAAAAGGAGACAGAACAAATTTTAACTGCACCATAAAAGACACAGAACGGGGCATTTGGCCTCACAAACAGACAAGCAAGAGCATGTCCCCAGTGCTGGACCCCAGGATATGGAGGTAGATGATCCTATAGGTTTCTCTGACCTGTGGGGTAGGAAAGCTACACTCAACACACTTTAAAGTAGCTCATTTCTAGTTCTCATGGTTTTTGATCCACATGCTTTGCAAGTGAAAGTCACTTTCACTATCCTTAGGATCTTATCAGGGAAACAGCAGCCCAAGGAGGACATGATAATTGACTTTCTTCTACATTCCAAAAATCCTGCCATTGCCTTTTTCATTCTTAGTTTACATGAGGATGCTGATTAAACAGCAAGTGCCCAGTAATCATTTTCCACCTAGGTGAAAGCTTGGCAGTGTGCCATTAGACCTGGCAGGACTGACTCCTTTAGCAATTAAGAGTATGTTTGTCATCTGCTTTTACTGATAATTTCCATGGATTTAAGTCTCCTTCCTTTCCATTTTTTTCCAGCTCAAATACTAGAATAAGATATAGATCTTCATCTTCTTACTAGCACTCTCCTTAGCATTAGGGAGTTAACCATTTCCACTAGACTCGCTAATCAATGTGCCATTTGTAATATTGACTCTTGTGGCTGATAAAAATCTCCAGTCATTTAATGCTGAAACAAACAGACCAACAGTTCAGCTGTAACTGTTTTCCCTGGGGCTGTTTCACCCCCTTCATCACTTGGCTCTGCTCTGATGAGGCTGTGTCATTCAGCTCCAATGGCTGTTTAAAGCCTGTCTTTATAGACAGCATGGGGTGGTTTCTCCTAAATATCTAGCATGTTACCCGCCGTGATTTAGCTGGGCTCAGCTGCTGGTACTTCTGGCAACACTGCTGTGCTAAAGAGGGTGTAACAGAGCTTTTCAAAGCCTGCTCACTTACTATGAGAATGGCTACAAAGCAGGCAAGTGTAGTATTCCAGTCTCCACTGGCTGTGGCAGCTGCTTTCCCAACAAGCACACTGTAAAATATGAAGTCTCCAAGGCCCAGCTTCACACCCCCTGAAAAAAAAAGTGAAAAAAGAAAACAAGTATCAATTCTGAGCTTCCTGTTTTGCTTCCTCTTGAACAAATTCTTGTCCCTTGAAAAGCAGGTGAAAGTTCCTGGTCCTGACTACCAGCCTGGACCCACACATTTCCAAGGAGGCTGAGACTTCCAGCCCTGCCTCCCGCTAATTGTTCTTGCTCAGCCTCATTCTCTGAGGTGCTTCCCTGGGCCCTCCCCTGACTCAGGAAGCACAAGGATGGAGAGGGACAGGAGGCAAGGGGAAGAAGGAACTGTTCAAATTGTACACAGAGCCAAGAGATGTCACTGGAACCACAATCCCAGAACAGATTCTGCAGCAGCAAGAAGTCAAACTCGAGATTTTTGCTGCTCAACAAGTCACAACTCTTCAGATTAACTGTGATTAGTCCAAACTGGATAACAGAGCATTAACCACAAAAAGTAAAAATGTCAGGCTTTGACTAGACTGAAAACAAGGTATAAAGCTTCCCTTACTTTCCTCCTCCTCAAGCTCCTCTAAAGAAGTGACAGGGCGGGTTGGAACAGCACTCCTCGTCTCTGACATCTGAGAGTCTGCTTGTGAAGGGTTCCTGTGGTGTTCTCTCCCATCCTCAGCTTGGTTCCATAAAAATAGGCCAAGAAGAGCAGACATTAAAAAAAAAAAAAAAGAAACACAAGAGGTAGCTACATTTAGAACTTGTTTTAGTGCATGAAATCCACACTTCTGTGAAGCTGCCTTGGAATGGGTAAACCCTTTGTTTCTTGGAGGTGTGATCATCACAACCAGTTCAAGCAGAGACATTTAGTGGCTTTGAGGAAAACACGTGTTATTATTTGAAACAGTCAGAAGGTGTACGTGTTCACAGCTTCTTTGGCAGCCACCCAGGAGTTCAACAGGCTTAACAGGTGAGCACATACACAGACCTATGCATTGCTTTGCACAGGCTGGAATGACAAGTAAAGCCAAGTAAAGTTAATATGCATTCCCACATCGTTACACCTTTGGGCTGGAGGTGCTCAGGTATGCCCTAACTGACAAAAACGGATGACTAAAAGGACAACCATTCATGAGAAAAGTCCTGCCCTGAGTCACATTGACACTGGAACTGATCGTTCACTTGTAGAAAACAGACACGTTGCTCACAGATTTCATTTTTTCCCCTCCTGTTAAAACACATCTGACAGAGCCTTTAGTAGTGCTTTTGGAAGCAGCCAGTCTGTGATACATGATTCTATCTGACACAAACTCCAGTCCATGTCAGTCTGACAGGATGCTGCTGCCGCCACAGAAGCATTCTGTACACCTCAGCATGTAGTTTGCACCAGCTCTGTGTCCAGTTTCAAAGCAGGATTGTGTCCCTGCTGTTCCTTAGTATGTTGGCTGCTTTGTCTTGAAATAAGCAGCATGTTCAGATATCAAACCTTTGCATACATTTATTGCTTTAACATTAAAAGGTACTGTCATCTCTGAAATGCAACTGTCCCAACAGCAGGTTTCTGAACATCACTAAGTTCTGCCATTAACAACACTGAAAAAAATGCATCTGTCAGGAGTCAGGGGCTTACATTTACTTACAGTCTCAGACATACACATTATTTCCATGGGACAGTGCTCTGTATAGCAGAGGGACATGCAAACAAACCTGCATCCCACGTCTGCTGACTTGGTCCTCTTGCTGCTGTGTCTGGCTTTGCCATTCCAACTGTCCACATCATAGCAGCTAGAAGAAAGAGAGAAAGTAATTGCCTGTGTAAATCATTGGTCACCATAACTCAGAGGAAAAAGTGTTTAGCTCTCCCTAAAAATATAAATCTTTGCCCTTGCAAATGCTTTTAAAACACTCACTCTTAGCTGGTTTCCCTAAGCACTGAGAAGGCAAGGTGGGAGAAAATCAAGGCAGTGCATCTGTTCAGTCTTTAAGAAAGTCCCAGAGCACAAATAGCTAACAGTCAGCATAGTCTTCTCTGTGGGCTAAGGAAAGCAAAATTCCAGAACTAGGGTCCTCATCTCCTTTGTTTTCTTCCTGGTTTCTGGCTCTTCTCTTCAAAGAAAAGAATTTCCCATGAAATGATAGTCACACAAAAGATAACCAGACAGCTTACTCATGTTTTGCTAAAGGTACAGCACACAAGTGAGGGATATGCAGGAGTTGTCAAAGTGCTAGTTCTCTCTCTGCCTATTTGTTTTGGTTCCATCCTGTCAAAATACTGTCTATTTCTGTTTTGCTTACAGTAGCACTGAAGGATGTTTGGGGGTTTATTCTTGAGATGGATCCCTAAGTTAAAAAGGAATACAAACCATTCCAAAATCAGTGGAAGGAAACTCAAATTATCTGCTTATTTAAGTGTGTCTCAGTCTTCCTGTTTTTATAGAAGCTAAACTAAACAAAATCAGCCAAGGCAAACACAGTGCCTTCTTTTCCACTACAAGTTCAGCAAAGGTGATGCTTTTGCATCTAGAGGGAGCCACAGAATGTGATCTTGCAGTGGAGACACTGACGTTCTGCACAAGAACTTCTCATTCAATATTTATTATTTGCTGAATGGCATTTTCCTTTAGAGAAACTCCTTGTTGACTGAAGCATGTGAGAGACTTAATCTTGATTGTCTCAGGTCAGTATAACGATGCGCAGTAAAAGGGAGGGCAGCTGAAGCCAACTGAGGCTCTGCTTGGAACACATAACAGCATTTACATAACATTAAATGCTTGAAAAAAAATCAGTCTCTGATATAATGAAAAGTCAGTGAGGTCCATGAAGCACTTGAGTCCAGGTCCCATGATCAGTGAGGGTCCTGCCTTCTGACAACCTTAAGCACATACATACCTTTGTGGGTAAAGGCACCAGACAGCATGGCAGTTAAACAGCCCGAGAAAGCCAGGGAAGAAATGAGTGATTTTGTTTGCAGAGCAGTACTTGAATAGAGCCCTTTGCAAAGCAAGCAGCCACACAATTAACAACAAAGCAAATATATTCTAAGCACTGCCATCTGTACAGTACACAGGGAAGAGGGGACTGCAGAATGAATGGAGCCTCATCACACGTTTAAAGTGTGTCTGTAAAGCCCTTGTATATGTTGGATAGATGGTATGGCTAAGTGCATTTAGATGTGCACAAGGAGTAAGTTATTGAGTGAGCATCACCTAATCACAGAATTCTGCAAACACAACTGCCCACCCTATGCAGGTTTTTGTATGCAGAAAACAGGGGCATGTTCAGCACTGTATTCATGAAAGGATAAATCTGCTTCTGAACATTTCAGCTGCACAAGGCAAACGTGGACTTCCTTTGGCTAATTAGAGTTGGCACCATTGTAACTGATAAACAAGGCCTTCTAAAATGGTCTGTTCCACCAGAATATAAATGTGTACCAGTCTTTGGGCAAGGAAGTAACTAAAATAGTGCCCTCTGATTTGACACAGAAATAGTTTAATAGCGTTTAATCTGGCTAAAAACATTAGCATTCTAGTATTACTCACAGGAATATATTAATGCAGGGAAAATGGGCTCATTTCTCTCCTGTGCAGTTTCTACCAGCATTCTCAGTGGCCCCTTGGGACAGAGAACAGCCATCAGATCTGCAGAAAAGAAAGGGCAAAACAATTTTATCTTGAACTAACATGTATATTTTACATTCTTTATCTTTAAAAAGCCAGTCTCCCCTCAAAATAACATATTAACTGGATGATTTCCTGAATGACAGTTTCCACCACTTCACATAACTCTAGCTGTTCTAGTCCCTGAAAATGCTGTTCACTTAAAATACCATCTCCAAGCCTTAATGTAATAATAAGAGTTTTCACTGTGCTAATCTTATAAAAAGCCTCTTGCAAATGCCACATTATTTCTTTGAAAGCAGGCGACAGCATTTCATTGAGGTGTTAAATTTAATTAGAAGAGGAACGGAGGTACTTTGTTCGTGTTCCACAATCCATGGCTATGTACACTGGCTCTGTGTTTCACATGAATGAAGGCCTTTGGTCCAGTACCTTTTTGCCTACTCTCTCTCTCCTCCATCAGAGCTCTGCCCCAGTCTGAATGTTACTTCCCAGATCCCTCTTGTTCTGCAGGTTCTCTTGAAACTTATAACTCATACCAAAAATCTATGATCCCTCGATAACAGTAAATGAAACCTGCAAGACTACCAGGTTGCTGCTGATGAAAATCCACCCACCCCTGCCAAGCACTTAGGTGTGGTTCAGCACTTCCCTGACTTGGTGATCCATTTTGAAAGACCTGGTGGGAGTACCCTACCTACCCAAACAAGTTAGCAAGAGACAAGCTTTGGAGTCAACTTAATTGCCCATTTGCCTCTTTCTAAAGCTGGTAGCACCATAAAGTTGTTTTTTGAATGACATATACAGTCCTGAGATTGCCTCAGAGTGACCTCTCCAGGAGCCACACCTTGAGAGTCACGACCCAGACTTACCATAGATGGAGATTGCACCTAGAATCACCCATGCTGACCACTCAGGTAGATATTTAATGAAAACCAATGCCATGAGAGCACTGATCATAATGAGATATGCTTGCTGGAGCTGCAAGGGACCTTTCCAGTGGATGCAAATCATTCCAACAGCTCCGAAATTCCAGATGACTAAGAACAGAGTGGGGTAATCCATGGCCACGTTGTATGTCTTCAATACTTCACTGGAATACAACAAGAAAATTTAACTAAGCAATAAAAGCAACTGACATGTAAGGCATCCTACTAGCTGTAGTTAAACAAACAAGCCCCCAACTACACCAGGAGGAAGCAGAATAGAAGCAGTTCTCAATCATGAAAGGGGAACCTGCCCAGTGGCCAACTGCTGCCTCAAGTTCTCTGTTCCTCCTACACGAGGGACACGTTGTGTGTGCAGACAAGCACTACACTGCCCGAGTCCCAAGTTCAACAGTGATTCCAAGGGTTTGAGCAGGCAGGATTTCAAGTTTTAACTGAACACAGGCCTGCGGCTCCATGACTGCCTACAGCAAAGAAGTCACAGAAGTGTCATCCCACCAGATGTACAATGCTTGCAATTAAACATGAAGTCTTACCAAGTGTCACCCACGAGTTAAAAGTCTGAGCGGGGAGCTAAGGGAATGAGCTTGAAACAATGTAGTCTAAGAAAAAGGCAGGACACATCAGAGAAGAAAGTCAGCACATGAAGCTCCTTTCCATTTGGTTCCCTCTGTACCGCAAAGTTCAGCTTGTTCATTTCATGCTCACAGTATTTCTTCCCTGGGACTTTTTTTTACAGGCATAGCCTATAAAAAAAACCTCATTTCCCATTTTTTATAGAAGAAAGTTATCTGGTTCTAACAATGCTAAAACCTTGATCTGGAGAAGGGGAGACATTCCTTTCCTTGTTCAAGTTGGAGACTTTCTTACAAAGAGGTAAAGGAGCCCTGAACTGCCAGGTTACCTGGACCATTCCCACTTACCCGAGGTATATGTAGGTAAAGAGGAAGAGCAGCATCAAAGAGGACAGGATCAGCCAGCCATGGATGAACTATCAAAGGCAAGAAGAGACAGTGATTGTACGGGCTGTCACCCCACACAGGTCACTGCAGCCCAACAGTCTCCTTCTGCACGGCTCCTCCAGTGTCCAAAGACTCTGCCTTCCCCATGGCCAGTGAGGGAGGAGGGGCAGCCAGTTCCAGGCCTCCCAGACTCTTTCATTTCATATTCTATCTCCTAGTGTTTTTGTTTGAGGTTTTTTAAGTCTCTTTCCTATGCATTTCCATGGGTGTCCATACTGGCTCCTAGCTTAGACAGGGAGCACATTCTCTCTGCTTGGTGGGGAAGGGGAGGGGTTTGCCCAAGGCTGTAAAATAAATTCATCTTTGGGATAAGTTTTAAAAAGTGGGATTGGCCAGAGCTCAGATGCTGGGCTGGTACCACATATGGCAACTCCTTGGACACCACAGATCCTGAATGTGCCTTTCCTTCCAATCCTTGTGCCCTTCCACCAGAGCTTCTACAGGCAGGAATAATGTCAGTTCCCACAAAGGCTATCTGAAATGTGTTAAGGCATTCACAGTAAATGGTACAACTGAGTCCATAAGTACAAAAAGGCGAAACGTTTCGACCAGATAGAGAAAATTCAGCCCTGGGTAACACAAAGTAGCAGGCCTTGTTTTTAAGAGCCTGCCATTAGTGACTAAAAAACAGCAAAGCACATGCAGGGGCACAGCTCTACCAGCACTGACAAAGGCTTGTTTGGTACCTGCCATGACTGAGATGTGGACTAGTCAGTGCAGTGCCTGTATTTCTCACTGACACACAGGGCCCATTTGAGCTCAAGCTCAGGAATGGGTGGAAGAGGCTCTGGCATGACCACTTTACCTTGTAGCAGCGGTATTTATAGAGCAGAACTAGGAACACAGTCATTACAATGATGACACTGATCATTATGATGGTGTTCAACACTGAGTTCAAGAGGCGCTGGCCCACAGACGGGGTATCCTCACTGAAAGGGGTGTAGATCCTGCAGGAGAAAGCAAAAGCCACATAAAGTATATACAATCTCTCCTAGCTACCTGCCCCAGATAAAACCAGACTTCTCTGTGTGTGGGAAAGAAAGGGAGGTAGGGCTGTCAAGGACAGAAAACATGAGATGTAGCCTCTGAAGGGGCTGGGCTCAAGTTAATTATCAACTCAAGATTAGTGGTCTCTATCAAAAGCACATTCCTACAGAGAAGCTGTGGTTGGCAGAGCTCTAAACAAAAAGACCTAGAGTATAAATTACTTTATTTTAGTAACTGCTCTCCAGGCCATGAATTTTTATTGCATGTTCTGGATCCTCTCCATGATAATTATAAGGATATATCCCAGGTGCAATTCTGAAATGGGGGACACCCTTTCTTTCCACACTTGGAAGGAGAGTCTTGGACTCTTTTACCCCTTCCCCCCACCCCGTTCTGTTTCCTTTGGTTCAATTCAAGGGACCACAGTCCCCATTTCTCCACGTGATGTGTGAAGCACAGTTAGAGCCACAGGAGACAGGCCCCAGGAGTCAGGCACAGTCAGCAAGAGCTGGATGGAATTATGTGTCCACACCATGAGTCTTCAGGAGCCAGAAATATCACCAGGAAATGAGACACTCATCCAAATGAACATGCTATTCCCTGATTGCTGCCAGCTAGTGAGTGAAGAGCCTAGGAGTTCAGCCTTTTATGCTGCAGAATGAAGCAGCTCCATTATTACACTGCTCACAGGCTTTGCTTAGGGCACCCTGACAGTGCTAACGCATCACTGTAAGGCAGGTATGGAATAACTTACACAGGTGAACGCAGCATACTTTAGCAAGCTCTCTGCATGTTTACAGAGCCACCTGTACCTGTGTAAAAGTTTTCCCAGCCTGCCAGGGGAGCACTCTGTGTGCACAGAGGTGTGTGTGTGGAGCTGGGGGTCCCACGTACTCAGAGGCTGTTTGCAGACCCCACTTACAGCTGCCCGTTTTTCTCCGTATAGAAGCGCACTGACTTTATGGTGGCGACGACAACAATCATACAAAGGGTGACAGGCACAAAGAGCATGATTACATGCTTTGCTCCATATTTCAGAGTCAGTTCCTCCTCTTCGTTTTCCAGGGCGCTTTCTCTCACTGGAATACTCGAGCCAGACATTTCTCCACCGGCAATATTGTTTGGGCTACGGCTGCTACCTGCTCGTCTCTTCTGAAAAGAAATATTAGCAAATATGTAAGATGCTTATTTTCTTTGTGTTCAAAGCTTTATTCCATCATAGCTCATGAGGCTGCTGTAGGCCACCACAGCACACCGTGTCCTAATAGAAACTAGTACCAAGTAGTTATAATGCCAACTGAACAATACAACTGGAAGTTCCGTTGTAATGGAGTTTTTAAACCAAAACCACGAATATCTAAGGGTCTCTTCATGTGCAAGTGTATAAACAGACACATGCACATGAAGGGCAAGATGCCCAGAGCTGAGATAAAAGAAATGTCACCTGAGGTGGCACAAGCTTGATAATTTCCTCCCCCCACCAGCAATGCTGTGCTTGCTTTACCCTCCTGCTTTGCTGGCAGCTGGACTAGATTCTGTTCTAACATTAGCTGCATTTGACCAGAGCAGACAAAGGGTGTCTGGCAAAACAAGAAGGCTAAAAAGGATATCCTGTAAGAGTCGTATGTGCATCAGGTTCTGATTAAAAGCCTGTATCTTTACCAAAAGGAAGGAAAAGGGAGGAGTATATATGGAGATAAAAATGGGGAAAAAGTCAGAGGAAATGGGAACAGGCAGTGCTGCTGCTGGCTGAGCAACATCAGGGAAACAACACTGGCCACAGCCAATCCTAGAAGCCAGTCTGCCAGGAGGGATTGAGGGGCAGCAGGACTACATCTGCCATCACACCCCATGTCCTCATTCCCCAGGATGGATGCACACCTACCCTATGTGCCTGCACTTCCCCTGCATCCGAGGCTTGCAGTCCATCCTGGTAGGAGGGTACTGGAGGGCTCTCTGCAGACATCAGGGATGTTCTCTCATTGCAGGGCTCCTCCTCACTGTCCGAATTGTTCATGAACGTGATCATCGCCGCTTTCCTTCAGAGCACTCAGGAGGGGCACAGCCAAGCACGACTCAAGGCTGAGGGGATAAGCAGGCCAGAAGGAAAGACAACAGTGAACACCACAGTGCAAACAACTGGAAGTCTGAAGAGGAGGCAGAATTTTGGCAGGGAAGCTACAGCACACCATGAAACTCCATCTTCTCCTGACAGCTGATTTAGTCTGCCATCACCCCAGGCATAATAACCCATTCAATTAAAGTCCCTGTGACTTTGGCAGTCAGGCAGATCAGCAAAATGCAGCACTGAAGAAACTTAGGACTTTGCCACAGCTTTCACAGTTGCTACCTCTGTTTTCCTTCTCCCATCAGTACACCTTGCCTTCCACAAAGGAGGTTTCTCAGTGCTCAGTGTTTGTTTTGCAGAGGCCAAACAAAGCTTTGCTCAAACGCTGTCTGGCTGACAGAAAGCGAAGAGAGCTCGGGTCTTACACAACACTCTGCAAGCACCAGCCAGTAGCAGAACTTTCTTAGTAACCCGGAGCCTCAGCTTTACATAAGCCACTAATCAGGAGTTACATGCTGTCTTCCCTGTTATGACTGTTTATTAGCCAGATGAATTTTATAAGCAAGTCTTCTCTTTGCCCACGGACAAGGAGAGATTTGTGTAATAAGGGAAAGACCTGTCTCCTTAGGAGATGCACTTTTGGGTTTTTCCTTATGTTGTCTTGTGATTAAAAGCAAAGCTATTTTGATGGGCAAAAACTTGGGAGTATAAAAGTGGGGCCTAGAAATGTTTGGCCTCTTTTCACCTGTGGCTGTGCAGAAAAGCAAGCAAAGCAGTGACACAGCACAGAAAAGAAAGAACAGCTTTCTTTTCTAGACATCAGAGGGAGAAGGTACACTGCCCTGGATACTGCAGAAGAGCCTTAAAGTCAGGATTTCAGGAAGCTTTAAAGGCAAGTAATGGGAAGATTCTTTTTAGCGTTTATTAATTCTGATTAACAAAACAACTGAAATAATTATGTCACCTTCTGATTCTCAGCCACCTGTCCATAAGCAAAGCAATACCTCTGATGCATTCTAAGCTGTAATATCTACAAGAACACCTCTCCTTTACCCAAGCTCATGTGTCTCAGGAAATAGATGCAACTCAGAAGAGGAAGCTGAAGAAGCCATGTGATTTGGATGCAGTCACTCAAATCTGAATCATGCATTCACAGTCCAACCAGCACACTCTGCTGTCTACCAGCCAGCTGGAGAGGTCAGAGTGGGTACTTTGAAGACCTGTGAGATATTCTTGCTTCTCACTAAAGAAACTGAAATTTGCTTTGGAAGAAGGAAAGAGGGAGGAGTGGGAGATGCCACTTTCTTTCACAGCCTCCTCAACACATCTGGCACCTTCAAGAAATTTTAGAACATCAGCTCAATCTACCCAAGTGAAACATTTTTCAGACATCTGCTCCTCCCCTGCCTTCTCTTGCTTTTCCATATTATTTTGTTCCTCTTTTGCTGGTAAAAGTGGTACAGTTATAGGAAAGAAACATTGAGCCTGTCAGCTTCTAGCAATCCCACGTTCTTACTGAGTGAGCTGCTTAACACTTGCATTTATGTGCTTACTTCTTAGAGACCAAAATCTCCACTCTGGGTACTTAAGACACTCTTCTGACTGAGCACACAAGGGCTCCCATTCTACAGTTGGGATACTAGACTCTGGTTCAGTTATATGATTTAGGTTTTTAAAGAAGTCAGGTATATAAAGTCACTCAGTCATGTCATACTTCTGGATCAGGAACAGGGTAAGTTATGCATGCCACGGGATCTGTGACCTATGGTATTTAAATAACTCTAAAAACCTTCTGCCCATGTCAGAGACATAGGAAGAAATAAATAAGATTTACTGATAGTTTGGGACCGATATTTGGGTTTTAATGACCCAATGAAAATACTGAAGAGCTTTCTCCCAGTATTTAAGAAACAATTTTGAATGAAACAATTCTGCAGAGGATTTAAAAGGGACAGCCAATTAGCCTACTTTCAAGACCCTCGTTATGCCCACTGGAGGAGTTAAACCAATAGCAAAATGACAGTGCCAATTACTAACCTTCATAATTACATTGAAAAAAAATCATCTCATGCTGAAATACAGCCAATTTTCAGGACATCTTCTGCTATTCTCCCTCAACAAGGACATGGCCATGCAAAGATGCAATGGTACTTCCAGTCAGCAAGGAGATTCAGGCCAGAACACAACTTTTACTGTCCCTTGTTTACAAGGCTGTGGTTTCAGTGAGGGTTGACACAAACACACCTCAACAAGTCCAGAATTTTACAGGAGCTCTTGTGGCAACCAACCCTCAACAAATCCTCAGACTGTACTTACAGCTGCCATAGACTGACCTAAATAAGTAGTCCAGCCAAAGGGGAAATGCCACCAGCCTGCATCTCTCTGGTTCTAACACAGGCTGCTCATCAGCTGTCTAGCACTTTTGAAAAGACAGTAAGGCACCTGTTTCCCTTTGCTTTCACAGAGCCAGGCTCCAGCAGGACTGGCTCCCAGAGTGGCTGTGTGAGCAGCCCCAGGGGCAGTGCCCACTACAGAAAAGGGAGCACCATGCCATCTCCCTTTCAGTAGGGTCAAGCCTTACAGTGACAAGCCCTCTGCTCACTCCCAGACAAGCAGCCCACCCTCACCTCAGGTCTGCAACACCTATGGCAGTGTGGCTCTTAGCTGAGTAGGAGTCTTGGACATATGGTTTTTGGAGGCAGGAACACTGGTCCTCCCCCTCTGCCCCATTAAGGACCCAGCAGGCATTTTGCCTAGTGCCACTATTTATTCATCAAACCTGCACTTTGAGATGGCCCCAAGGCTGTGCTGGCTGCTGGAGAGAGCTGTGGTTTAAGCAGTCTGTCCTTCAGGGGAGGAAGGACCAGCCTGGTGACTCTCACACATGTACCCAGCACAACAGCACCCTTTGGGCTGAGCAGAGCAAAAGAAGAGAAAACTTCTGCCCTGGGGCTTGCTTGCCAAACAGAAAGGGAACCACAGAGCACCAGGCAATCAAGAACAGGGCGCTGCAAAGCCATACTGTTTTCTGGTATCATTTCACTAGTTAAACTAAGGAAAAAGGCCTCATGGGAGTGACTTCTACCTGTCATAAGGATGCTTGATACCCCATAATGGACAGCATGGGAACCTTCTTTGCTACTCAAACACATGACAGCAAATACATCTGTGCATACTGACTGTGGCTGAGCTGAAAAGGGGTATGGAAAACAGAGCCCTGAGACAAGCACACTTCCTTTCTGGCTGAGCCAGCAGAAGGAGCTTCCGAGGTCGGGGTGGGGGAAATGTGAGCTGTATCTGTATTCACAGCACACTTCAGAGCATGGTCTACCACACACATTAAATGAAGAAGTTGAACAACATGTGCCAACCCATCATCAAACTGACCCAGTAGACTGTATCAGGCAAAGTCTTCCTCTTTGCCTCTGTAGATGGGTTCAAACCATCAGATCCCATTCAAAAAAATCATATAACATTTAAGAGCCAAAAGACCGAACTCTCTAAACCGTATGGCAAAAAGGGGACAAAAACTAGGTCAGTAGTAAAGTGCTGCTTGTAACAGAGTAGCCAAAGTGGGAATACAATTACTCCTGCTCTATAGCAGTCCTGTGAAGCCTGAAGGAAAGCAGGAGTCACCAATTCTTTCTTTCCAGATGCCCTTTCCTCCATGCAAGGGACCTCTTTTCTCAACTGCAATAAATCAGCCTTATGGATTTTGATAGAACTGGGCCAGTTCACACCAACATTAGGATCTAACCTCAGTTTACCTTTTATTTTAATGCTGGAAACAACCTAAATCCTTTGCTCTGCCTTTCACCCATCACAAATAATAGCAGTATAACATACAGCACAGAACAACTGCTATAGCTTTCAGAATACTTAATTATCCACTCGAGAGTTAAAATTCCTGCTTATTGTTCTCTTTGATGGCAATTAGATGAAGAGAATTGTTTTTCCTTTGCTATATTTAGATCAAGAGAAAGCTTCAGGATGACACTGACAGCCTGACTTTCTCCCAAGTTTTAGCTGTTGGTAAGTACGAAGAGAAGGGAAAAAAACTCTCAAGAAATCCTAAGTGGTGGGGCCAAAATTAGGAGGAAAGATTCCCAGGTTCTTGCCAATAAATAAAGCCAGAACGGGCATGCTGCTAAAATGGCAGGGAACCTGGAACACACCCTCTCAGTGGTTAAAAGAGAACTTGCAAATACCACTCACTTTCAGCCTCAGGTCACAAACAATAATGGGAAGCTGTAAAGATTTGTAGCTTTCTTTCTCCATTCCAGCTGAACTGGCACTGCTTTCTTTCGTTCCACATGAAGGGCACAACACATAAAGAGCATAGAAGAGCAACAAGGCTGGTGAACGGACTGGAGCACAAGCCCTGTGGGGAGAGACTGAAGGAGCTGGGGTTGTTTAGTCTGGAGAAGAGAAGGCTTAGAGGTGACCTCATCACTCTCTATAACTACCTGAAGGGAAGTTATAGCCAGGTGGGGGTTGGTCTCTTCTCCCAGGCAGTCAGCAATAGGACAACGGGGCACGGGCTTAAGCTCTGCCAGGGGAAATTTAAGTTGGATATTAGAAACAAATTCTTTACAGAGAGAGTAATCAGGCATTGGAATGGCCTGCCCAGAGAGGTGGTGGATTCACCATCCCTGGAGGTTTTTAAACTGAGATTGGATGTGGCACTGAGTGCCATGATCGAGTAAACGGACTGGAGTTGGACCAGGGGTTGGACTTGATGATCTCGGAGGTCTTTTCCAACCCGATCGATTCTGTGATTCTAAATAGCCCCACAGGGCGGTTTTGCTGGCAGAGCTGAAACCAGACCCTCCCCAGGAGGGTCAGGAGGGTTATTTTGCCAGCACTGAGCCCAAGTACTCTTACCAGCCAACTCCTCTGTGAAGGCACCCCAGCCCCGCAGCCCTGCTCACACCAGCAGAGCCCCCCAGCCTGGAGCAGGGTGCACAGGCAGGAGCTCGCGTCGGTCCCAAAATCTCCGGGGACTGGAGGGGACACGGGGACAGGAGCCAGGACACGGGGACAGGACGCGGGGACAGGAGCCAGCACACCCCCGCACACACACCCCTGAAGGGGAGCGGGATGGGCCCCGGCCCGGCCCCCTCAGGGGCCGCTCCGCCCGGGGTGTGCCTCAGGGACCGCGGGGGGGCACCCACCCGCCCGAAACACGCCCCCAGGCACTGTGCGCGCGGAAATACATATATATCTATATATACCTATATAAAATACGCACCTAACCAAGGACGAACATACGTACGTAGATGACACACACAGGGACGCGCGCGGCCGCTGGGCAGGCCCGGCCCCGTGCGGCGCCGGCCGCACCCCGCAGCATGCCCACCCCCATCCCCATTCCCACCCCGATCCCGATCCCGATCCCGATCCCGTGCCGGTGCCGCTNCGGCGGCGGGGCCGCCATAGTGGGGCGGGCCGGGCCTCGGGGGGATGGCTGGCCTGGGCTTGGGTCGGCTCGGCTCGGGAGGCGCCTTAAAGATCATCCCGCCCCAACCCCAATTCCATGGGCAGGGGCGCCGTCCGCTACGCCAAGATGCGCTAAGCATCATCCAGCACTTGAGAGCTTCCAGGGATGGAGCGTGCACAAGGTCTCTGGGCAACCTGTCCCGGCGCCTCACCAACCCCCCAGCAAGGAGTATCTAATGTCCAAGTGTCTAATGTAAACCCGCGCTCTTTCAGTTTGAATCCATTGCCCCTTGTCCTGTCACTATGTGCTCTTGTAAAAAGGCCCCCTCTGCCTTTCTCGTAGGGTCCCTTCAGATCCTGAAGGCTCAAATGCTTTATCAGCGCGTTTATTCGGTGAATGAAAAGCTTTTCAAGTGTGCAGGTGCTGATGGAAATCACAAGGCATAATGATTCGGTAGAATTATTGCTGGAGGAGTAAACAGAGACACCAGGGGAAACGGGCAAGGAGTGTTTCTGCTGGAGCTGCGACAGCTCTGCCCAGTCCACACACCAGAGCGGTGAATAAAACAAAATTGCAATTTCACGTTACTCGCTGTGGGTGGGAGAAGTTTGTGTTTTCACAGCGTAAGCCTCTTTGCTTAAAATAAAAGAAACTATCGTGATAGTAAGCAAGATAACCCTGCGGGCAGGTGAACTGCTCTCCAGCCAGCACACAAACCAGTCCCGCCTCTGATCCCATTGCCTTGTCCAGCAGCACTCAAGGGAAATTGAGATTCTGGCAGCTCTGTGGCACTTGGTCATCGTCTGTGGGGGCAGAGACACGGACTGGAGCCCTGGCAATTTCCCCCTGACGCTTTTGTCATTCAAGGAAGAACCTCAGGCACAAACGCAGGGAGCATTTGCAGCAGAGCTTGACACTCCTCTTTGCTCCCTGCCATCCCCTCCATGGTCCTACATCCACAAGGAACGAAGGGTGAGATGGCAATGAAGGAGGCACAACACACAGCAGGTGCACTGCCCCACTGTACATCACTGGACAAAATGGAATGTTTTGCAGACTCCAAATCTAAGTTGGCCATCATGTCCTTTCCCCCGAGTTTCCTGCACAGTACTGGTGACCAGTGATACGCCTTCCTTGTACCTGTAATCCTTATTCTGAACTACCCTGCACACAGAAATAAGTTACATGTAAAATTCTTCAGAGCCCCAGAGAGCTGCCTGTCCAAGCGTGGCCGCTGGCCTTTGCCAAGGTAAAGTCAGCCTGCAAAAACTGATAAGCTATGTGCTTGGCTGTGTTCTTCACTAGCAGAGGATCAGAGCTCTTTCTAATGCTTTTCTCTCAAAAGCTGTGTCTGCCTTTAGTCTTTGTGCTGAGCTGGTGAGCTCCTTTTCACTGGGCACTTGATCCAGCTGGAGATTTTTTAAACGGGAATTTCTCTGATGAATTTAATCCTTCATGCATTGTATGCTCAGCTGATTGTTAAGTTTAATGTTGGGAGAAAGAGCAATTCTGTTTGCACTCAGATTTTCCCACAACTGACAGTCAGTTGAACACCCCTTTACTTTTACATGGAGCTTAGGTATCTGACACATATTTGGGACAATAATAAAAATATTTTTCTGTTTTAAAGCATTTTGCAGCTTCAAAACCAAAACACTGACAGTCTGAACTGTGCTGCTCTTCATCTCACCAGTCCAGCTGAGCCTGCCCGGAATATTCACTGAGCCAGCAACAAGAACATTTTGGTGAAACCCCTGGCCTGCCACAGGTAGGGAAATTGTTCATAGGCTCCTTCTTCCAGAGGCTGAAGAGGTGAGAACTGGTTTTACAAGCCCAGTTGCCCTTTATCAGCAGCTTTAGAAGCTAAATTTGCAGTTTTTTATATGTCCTAAAAATGCTGCTCTGCAGTATGAAGGCCTCTGGAAATGATTACATTGACATGAACTGCACAGGTCTTTATTCAGGTCTCTGGCCTGAAATTTAGAGACAAAAAAATTCCTTGTTTATTTCCACATTCTCACTAGCTCTTCCCTTTTGCTCCCACCCTGATGGACAAGTGCAAAGAGGTGTAGGTCTTGTGCAGCCTAGCAAAGGGTTTTAGGAAAAATTACATATGCTGCAATCTTCATGAAAGTACAAGGGCTGATGGCACTGGGGCTGTGGGTATGTGAAACCCAGCTGTCTTTCTGAGAATGCATATCCTGCCTGACTCTTTTGTAGTTTTCAAAGGCAAAAATCTACCTTAACTCAGTGTTCTTCTTCTGTAACCTAAAGTGGGTAGTAGGAAGACAAACAGTTGTTTCCTTCTCCCTGTCCATGAGTGTTACTTCCATACAGTTTTCAGTCAGAATGCCCCTTCACAGGTTTTTTCCTAACTGCATCACGTGAGAAGCATCTGACCTGAGAGCAAGTTAAAAGGCTCTTTGAGCAAAGCCCCACTCTAATCATAGAGCCATCAAAAATATTTCTCCTTTTTTTTCCCCTATTTCAAAGAGATCTGTGCAGTTATTTTCTTAAAGGGTCTTTCACAGATAGTGTAAAATATGCCTGTTCCTAGGAAAATCATGTGGCAAGCTGCATCACAGCTTCATGACTTGGGACGTCAGTGTCTCTTGCCAATCTGGTGGTTGTTCTGAAATACATAGGGACATTCTCTGGGATTGCCCTAATGTTCTCCATTTTGGTACTGAGACATTACAGTAGGAAATCTCAGGGAGTTTTTGGTCATAAACTGTTGCAATCTTCCAAATATATCCAAGGAATTGTGACTGTTTTATTTCAGGAGATGTAAATAATACCAGGAAATAGGGCTACTGACACAAATGCAAACAGAGTTGCTCCCTTGACTTTTGAATAGAAACAGGCATGACACCATCTGTCAAAATAACATTAAAACCTCTTCTGCTTGCACAGGAGATTTGAATAGGGTCAGGCCCAGCATATCTGAGGCTTTGTGCTAGAATAGACAGTACTTTCCACGAGTCTTGCTCAGTTTATTCCACTCCGTAGATCTGCAGGCCCTCAAAGAAAGGTCATTACAGAATACCAAAGCAAACATTTTTCTCATAACCGAAGGAGATCTGCTCATTCATGAAATGACTTGGCAAATGGCCAGGGCTCGTGATGGAGTGCTACCTGTGGGCAGGAATCAGATATTGGTGTCACACTTCTGTGTGGATTTTTAAAGAGTACTCCCACACTGGAGTATCCGTGACACCTCAGATCCAACCAGACCGCTCAGAACTAAGCTCCAGTACCGAAAAGCATTGTATATCCTTCTGTCTAAAACAGAGCTAAGGAGGGATCCAAAGCACCCTCGCCTGTAGACTATGGATCTGACTCTAGGAAACACACCTCCACGGCAAGGGGATACTAATCACTTGTGTTGTGCATGGACCCGAGATCATTTTGTGGTCCATTCCTTCCAGGTCTACAGCATCACAGAAGCTGTGTAGATTATTGCTTTCTAATGGATGTAGACATGAGCTAAACATGAGACCCTCTCAGACAGGCCAAGGTGGAGGGAAGGGCATGGGAATTAAATCCGATGAAGTGTGCAGTTACAAAGCACTCAGTAAGGCATCCAGCTCAGCAGAATGCCACATAAGTCTTAGTTTTAAGCACAGGTCCTTTGCAGGCCCATCAAACAGGAGCAGACCTGCCCCAGTGGGAGCACCCCTTTGCCTGCCTGGAAGCAGAGCTCCTGCTGCCACAGTGCCCTCTGGACCAATCTCACTCAGACAGCTTCTCCTGCCTCCTTCTGTACATGTCCTGTGCAGTTTTGCTAAAGAAGCAAGTATCCCTGTTAGGAGACAAATGCACCAGTCTGAAGAGCAGTATTATGCCTTTTAAGGCTGTTTGGTATCTCTTTGGCTTTCCAGATCTTGGGACAAACCCTTCAGGCAATCCCAGACTCCGTGCCATCTGCAGACCTCTTCATGTGACTTGGAAAACTGTGAGTTAACACTGCTCTGCTCTGTTTGAAGTCAATGGCAAATAATGACTTTAATTGAAGTGAGTTCAGTCATGGGAAAAAAGGAAAATTAAGCGTCTAACATCTGTCAAACATGCACATGACAGGGGTGGGGGGGGAAATAAAAGGGGAGAGAAGAAAGTTCCCCATAAAGTTTCCCATAACTACACAGATGAAGTATATAATTTACTTGGGCCTGTTGGTGTCCATGATGGGGGGACGTGAGGAAGGAATGTGAATTATACATTAATATCCAAGTAAGTCCTTCCAGGTTGTATTTGAAGGAGATTCCCCCGCCACCATCTGTGAAGGAGAGTCTCGCTGTGCCCACTAGGGGACAGAGCTCTGCCACGCACTTCCCTCTCGGCAGCGGGACGGGCTCTGACATCTGCAGCCCCAGCTCCGGAGGGAGGATTCGGGGCATTTTTATTATAATCAGATCCTTGCGAAATACATTATCTGCTCATATATAGCCCTCTGTGGAGAATGCATCTGTGAAATGTCTCACGTTGCAAAACTCCTGACATTACCAGAACGATTGTTTTGGAGCCACGTTGTTTGCTGGATTCCACCACGCTCTTCAGGCATTCAGGTTGAGCCCAGCTTGTTTCTGCTGGAAGAGTTGTATCATGACTGGTGTTCCCATTGCTAGAGCTACAACTGTAGCAGCAATGCCAAGAAAGCTGAGAGAACATAGGCAAAAATATATTTCTCACTGTTCTAAGGGATAAGGGAGAAAGTGTTGTATTTTGATTTCTGTTTAAAAGAAGTGCAGGGTTTAGTTGCTTTCTATTTCTGAACTTCTCTCATCTACTCATGTTAAGAAGACATTTTCAAGAGTCCATTGTCGTAGTTTTGCAAGTTTCTCTGCACAGAAGCACTTAGGATGGTTTATCTTAGTAACTCCTAAAGTAAATTAAGTAAGTTTGTTTTAAACTTCTTACCCTTCAGCAGGAGTGGCAATTCCTAAAATAGCTTTTTACTGGCATCTAGTTTATTTAATTTTGCATTAACACTATTTAATCAAATCTTAAATTAGGTTTTCATATAATCATAAAATATGCTGAGTTGGAAAGGACCCATCAGGGTCGAGTCCCACTCCTGGCCTTGGACAGGACACCCCAAGAGTCACACCATGTGCCTCAGAGCATTGTCCAAATGCTCCTTGAACTTGGTCAGGCTCGGTCAGGCTTGTCAGACCACTTCCCTGTGAGGTCTGTTCCAGTGCCCAACCACCTTCTGGGTGAAAAACCTTTTCCTGATATCCAACCTAAACCTCCCCTGACACAACTTCAGGCCATTCCCTCAGGTCCTGTCACTGGTCACCACAGAGAAGCGATTGGTGACTGCCTCTCCACTTCCCCTCATGAGGATGTTGAAGCTCACAATGAGGTCTCCCCTCAGTCCCCTCTTCTCCAGGTCGAACAGACCAAGTGCCCTCAGCTGCTTCTCACACAGCTTCCCCTCAAGGCCTTTCACCATCTTCATTGCCCTCCTTTGGACACTCTCTAATATCTTACTGAACTCAGTTAAACTGGATCAAGCCAATTTGATTTTCTGTTATGCAGTAACTGAAGAGTTTGTTACGTATTAAGACGAATGAAATAAGCAAGTTTATACAGGGATTTTCTACTGATGAAATAAAACCGGTTTAAGACAAATCTACAGTTAAACCACTGTGGCTTTTCAAAACCTTGAGGCTTTATTTTTCCTCTTGTACAGTGAAACTGTAAGTTGAAGATAAAAACGAAATAATTTCTTTTATGTATCAGGGATGTTCAAGACAGATCTAAAATTAAGGAAGTAACAGTAACTAGTACCTTCTCATTTTCTTCTTTATAACTTCCTCTCTCTGACTAGCATCAATTGCTTCAAGAAGAACTTCAAAAGTTAATTATTTTAAAATTTTGCAAGGTCTTGCACTTTGCTAATGAATCATACTTCTCATCTGTAATTTTTCATAAGCATAGTTAAGCACACTTTTCTTTGTTTCATTGCCTTCACCCAAATCACCTTGGTGCTCCCATACATCTCACACATGTTTCCACATAACAGTAAGATGTGTTTCCAGAGCAGCAAAATATTGCAGGCAATATGGATGACACTCATTCTGGTTCAAAAACTGTCTTACTGAAACACAAGTCATACTGCAACTCTAACAAACAGGCAGAATTGACTGTTGGGGCTGGATAAACTCTGTCAGTGTGATCCCGGCTGCATGTGTCTCCCAAAGCCTGTGTACAGTCTGGAGATCATTTCAGCCAGGACTGAATTGAAGTATAGCTGCTATTTAACAGATCACAAAAAGATATATAGTAGTCAAGGGGAGAGAAATGAAAGAAAATCACAGAGATCTGACATTGACAAGGTGAAGTTAGCCTGGCAGAAAGTCATTATTCAACAGAGAATTACAGAGGAGATGACATTGCACATAAATAAAAATCACAAACATTCATTTGAATGCAAGCTACACGTTTTCCAAAATGTCTGTGGTAGTTGTGGAGGTGTATTGGCTTTATTTCTAAAGCCACATGAAGAACTGGATATTTGCACAAATAAAAAGAGTGTGGTGCTAATAAAAGGAGAAGGGAGAAATGGCAGAAAAGGTTATGATAGTGCCAAAGTGAGCACCTGAGCAAAGGGAGGTGTGGCACCAGGATTTGGATTGGTGCTCAGTGATGCAGTCTGAATTCCCTGACATTTCCAACTGCAGAGTAGCCCTGGGAGAATCTGAGCCAAGCAGTCATCTTGGTTTCTTCTTGGTTCAGTCAGGAGCTTTTCTGTGCTTGGTAAAAGAATATCACCACTCTGTGGACACACTGCCTGGGAGTCACCAACAGCTCAACTCCAGCATCTGTGCTGTCACTGAAGGCAGTGTAAAACTCAGCAAGACGGAGGGTGGGTGTAGTGCTATCAGAAGAGCTGCAATACCCATATCCAAAAGAAGAATTTACAGTTCTTCATGGCATGTAGGGAAGATGCGGTTTCCTCATCTTCCCTATGAAGTCAGATGAGTTTACTCATACAAACGTCAGGAAACAGCCAGTGCAACTCCACAGATACCTCCATGTTATTTGTGGACAGCTTGTATTCCAGTGTGAATACAAAGGTTCTGATAAGTCACATCCAAATCTGATACGTTGTTTAAAAAGAAGATTCCTTCTCTGTAATTTAGAAAAGGAAGCAGTAATGCTGGTGACTTTCTGTATGAGCTAGAGTAGCATGTTAGAGAGCAACATTTCCCACGTACTCATTTCAAATGATGAATCTGAGACACTTTGGACCTCATTTTTTTATATGCTGAGCAGACAATATTCCGCACTGCATTCAAGTCATGGGGTTCACGAAAGTCATGAGTTCATGAAAGTCATGACTTTCTTGAAGGAAACCAGACTGGTTTCCTTTCAGACATGCAGAAATTGAGACACCAGAAATCATGACCAGTTTTTAAAATGTTGGTCTTGACCTTTCCCTGCCTCGGTTTTCCCATCTGCACTGGAAAGATGATAATCACCCTGAGTGAGAAGTGCCTCGAGGCAGCCCCTCCAAAGAGGGGGTAGCAAAGTGCTATGTTGTTAATGAAGATGAGCAATGCCCACTGTACTGCACACTTTGCCAACATTTAGATCATTTCTCACCCATCTCTGCTTTCCTCTCTAATCTGCATTTCTGTCTCCCGTGTCTTTCTCAGGGTTTCTCACAATGTTTATTTCAACATTTATACAGGAGAGTCCATAACAACATGACATTAATTTAATTCTTCCAAACAGCTCAGCTATCTTAAAAGCCATTTAAGTAATTTCACCTCTTAAAGTAATTTCTTGTCTCAGACAGCCAATGCAATATCTTTTATAAACTCAGTGCCTGCTATACTTACTTACTGAGGGGAGATTCCTTGTGAGTACTGGATCAAGTCTGGCCCTCACCTCCAGAGCTGCAATTAAAACAGCCAATGCCACAGCAAACACACTCGGGCAGGTGATGGCAGATGAGATCTTGTTCTCACTGTAGAGGTTACATCTGAACACAGAACCTCTGATTCTAATCTCTGTGCTGAGCTAATGTGTCTAATGCTCTCTGAAGAGCTACCTAGTGTACACTAAGGGAATAAGGAAGAGCTCTTGTGATAGTGAGGAGAGCCTTTAACCACCAGAACCAGAGTAGTTTGCTGTGGAAAGGAAGTGGGAGATTTGAGCAGCAAGGAGAGAAGTGCTTCTGGCCTGGGCACTGATTTAGAATATGAGTGGTCCAGGCTGGCTTCCCAGTTCCTGCACAGACTTACTGAATGTTCATAGAGATAGGAGCTTTTCTTTAGGCCTTACTTGTTCCTCAGAGACTAAATGCTTGGACAGACTCCTGCATGTTATATGCACATGCTTTTCACTAATGTCCACAAAGTCCTGACTCATAAGGTAGTTTGAATACAGTTACAGTTGGGTGGCTGACCCAAATAAATCAGAGTTCGGCTGAAATCATTTTGAACTGATCCATGGTAGAGATATCTGGGTTTATTTGCATTCACAAGAAAAACTGTAAAATGGTGCTCTGGTTTGTGAAACATGCTTTACCCAACCCAAAATGAAATCTTTCCTTCTTATAGTGGAAAAAGTTAAATAGTAGACTAACATTATAAAATATCTGATGGTAGTGGCCACTTCTTCTGCAAACATAAATACTCATGTAGGTCATGAAAAACCCACATCTGAAAGGATCTGACCCACATCTCCCCTTTCTTACAGAAGCATCTTCTCAAAACTGTTCTACATCTACCAGATTTAGTCAAAGGGGGAAACTTTGTCTAATGTTGTGATCTGTTTCGATCTTGTTGTAAAAAAATTTCTGACATGCTGAAATGGTTCCTTTCAATGTTAACAGCTTAACATAATTTTTGGTTGAAGCAAAATATACTGCAAAGCTGATGGACAATTAATCATTCTAAACGTGTGCTGAAAGAGGCCAGTTGTCAGATTCTCCTATTGCTCTTTGTGGTTTATTTGAACTATTGAATGGATGCCTATAAATAGGTTATAATCTTCTATTGAAATCTATAGAGTGGGAAAAGCATACAGATGATACCAGTCTCCTGTGTACTTCTATAGAAGGACTTACAGTGATAAGAGGCTCTTTGCTGTAAAATTGTTCTTGTGCAGTCTGAAACAAGCGTAAGTTGACTCATGCAAGAAAAATTTGAATCATAAAGAACATATCCAGCAGTGAACCCAAACAGCTTCATTAGTTTCTGCAAATTGTAAAACTGACTCTAAACACCATATGAGCTGATTGTCCCCACCAATGGAGATAGAAGAGCTAAAAAGAGAAAGAATGGCAGATGGAGCAAAGAGTGGATAATCCAAACACATTTAAGTCTGCCACCTTCGAAACTAAGACTTTTTTTGGAGGTCTGCAGTGCAATTTATTCCAGAGTCCTGAGGAAACACTTCAGACTTTTGAATAGGGATCATGTTGCAACATGGAGTTCTAAACAAACACCTGTATGGTTGCACTGCTCATCTCATTCCAGAAAATAACACATTTTTCTCTATCTTGTCTTATATTCTGCTGTGGTTCTGCCTCTTCCTGTCATCTTAACTCAGGGTCTGTCCTGCCAGGTGCTGAGCTTTGTGTGGTGCTCATGCTGATGAGTGCTGAGTGTCTTTGGATCCATTGTACACTTGAGTTTTGTCACAGCATCTCTGTTTGCCTTGGTTTTCAAAACTACCCTGATGGTCAGTATGGCAGTAAACAATAGAATGAGCTGTTCTTCAGAAGGAGAGAAAGAAAGAAAGAAAGAAGAAAGAGACAAGGAGGAAAGAAAGAAAGGAAGGGAAGAAGAAGAAGAAGAAGGAAAAAGGGAACAGGAAGAAGGAGGGGGGAAAAAAGGGAAGGAAGGAACAAAAATGGAATTGCTTCCTGACAGTGCTTCTCCTGGCAAATCCCAGGGTCACTGATCAATGCCAGTGCTCAGCATCCAGCAGTCACTGAGCACTGGACTCTGTTGTGTCACTTCCAGGGTGCCATAAAAGCATGTCCACTCACAGTGGAGACAAAAAGGATGGCGTGTGACTCCTGTAGGACAGCTGTGCAGCTCTGCCAGCTGCAGTGCTGTCCTTACCCCCAGATGTAATGTAGGATGGGCAGGACAACCCCAAACGTGTTCCTGGCAGCCCCTCTCCCCTAGTTTGACCTGAGGGGAGGAAGGGGAATGGACGAATATGAAATACAAATTACGAGTGTTGTTGAGTGGCATTCGGTGCTGGCGCAGCTACTGGATCAGCCACATGCAGCTCTTTGTCTGGGTTTTGCTGAGCATGCCACCAGTGCCTGGGGCCTTTGGCTTCCCTGGGCTGGAGCAAACCAGTTCACCTCCCTGAAAGCAACCCTTCAGAGTGTAGAGACTGGAGAGACAGAACAAGGCGACCAGAAAAGAGCTACCGTTGTGTGGTGAAGTATCAGACGGAGCAGAAGCTGCATCCTGGGCACCAACCAGGGTGTGTCTGCGGAGTCACGGTGATAGGGATGTACAGGAACCTCCAATCTGTTGTTTGTTCAACACATGGCTCAGTAGGTGTGGAGGTGCTGGGCACAGATATCTGGGTGTCCTACTATGGAGCTGATGCAAAGGTATCATTCTCCTCTGCAGAAGGAGCTCCTTCCACATGCTGAATGTCTGGGCTGCTCCTCAGGCAGCTTTCCTTCAAATCTGGGTCTGGTAAGAGTGCAGCTGGTGCTCTGTTTTTCACACCATCACTTTGCTTATACATTCATAGCAAGTGGGATAATCTCTTCTGAAACAGGAATTATAATAAAGGATCAACAAAAAAAAAAATAAAAAAAAAAAAAAATGCCAAGGACATGAGTTATTTGCCATAATTTCCAAACCAAGAAAGACAAAGCTATAGTGACTGAGCATTTGATTAAAAAAGGACAAAGGTAGATATTAGAAAGGCCTCTATGAGCATTTTAAGCCTAAAGTTGAGGCTGAATAAAATGTTAATACAGTTCTGCTAAGTCATACGCCCCCTGTCACATGGGGACAGAAAAATGTAAAATTTTCCAAAGCACCAAAATGGATGTAGAAACCCAAATAGAAGTCGTTTTCAGTTTTTCAGTTTTGGCACAGCAAGATACAGATCAAGTAAAAAAAAAAGAAGTACAATATGGTGATACTATATTTCCATTTCCTGGACTCAAATTAATCAGAAATAACCAAAACCTATTTTTTCGGTATTTCTGCTCCTGAGAAATGCGTGCGTGTGGCTAGCTGTCGCGAACGACGATGCTTTTTATGCCTGTGCGAATGGATTTATTACGTGGAGCTCAGCGTGCGCGGAACTGGCCCCACCCCCTTTAGCCCTGGGACACTCTAAGCCTTGGCCGGGGCAAGCCCGGACGAAGTTGGCAGAGCGAGACCCGCAGGACTCGAACCGGCATCCTTCCGAGAAGGAGCACGGATCCAGGGGCGGCGGCTTTACCCACTCGGCCACAGCCACCGGCGCTCCTGAGAAATACTGCATTGAGATTTGCCAAGCACAAACAGAGAGGCAAAATCAGGATGTTCACTACCATCCTTATCTCCTACCTTGTAAAGTCTTACAGGATCTGTGTGTACATCTGCCCCACCAGAACATCCCAAGAGCTATTTCATGTGCAAAGGGACTGATGTACCTTGCCAGGAGCAGAACCTGCTGCTGCTAGTGCATGAAGTTTGTCTGGTAAGACAGATACTGGAGAACCCCCTTCCATTTTGCTGAATCCATGAAGAGGAAGCTGACAAATGGACTGAGTTTCAGATATTTGCAGTCCTCTCCTTCCAAGCACTTTATTTTTGAAGAATCTTTCAGTAATCACTATGGAGTTTACAGCATCATGCCACCAAACTGACCGAAACCAATTGCATCTAAAAAATATCCAGAGTTTCTTCAGAAAAAAGGGGGAGGAAAGGCTTTGCCAGAGCTCTGCTCCTCAAAGTTATCATCTATGCTCATGACTCAGGGTTCATCTGGCAAAACTTAATCAGCTTTTTCTTCTAGTACAAGTGCAAAAGGACCTGCAGCAGCAGCATTTCTATCACATACTGAAGGGACAAGAAAAGTTGAGAATGGCAACTCAACTGCCTCACCTGGAACAGAAACTCAGGATGTTTCTGATGAAGGAGGCTCCACTTTCTTGGTTTTATTTTCTTGGCTTGACTAAAATTTCCAGCCATGGCTCTTTACCTGACCAGCCAGGCTTGGTGCTGCTAGGCAAGATGCAAGATGAAGAGCAGTGGTGCCAGTTGCCTGGAAGCCCAACTGATAGTTCTCAAATGTCACCACAGCACCTGTAGGCATCACAGTCACATCACAGTGTGGCCTCTGTCTCTTGTCAAAATGAAGCAGCGACAGAAGAAGTTGCTAAGTAGCAGTGGTTGCTTTTCATTTATAAAGCTGCAGATGTTTTAAGCCAAGGGCTAGGAAGTAAATAAAACTGTGTTTGCATATCTTAAGTCCCAAAAGGCCAGCGCTGCATCCAGTTGCCTCTGGGAGTGCAAAAGGGAAGGTGTAGGAGTAGCAATGCCCCAAACTTTTAAGTTTTTCAGCTGGGGACCTTTCACTCCTGAAGAAATGTTTGTACGCTCTTCGTTCTTGTGGTGAAGCTCCTGATTTGCTGCCTGGGCAAAGAGCTTTGATCAGCAGGGCTGGGGCTGCAACCACTGCCCATCTGCTGTGTCCGTGGGGCTGCTTGTCCTCTAGGCATGGCTTCTCCTCCACGTGACACCCCAACTGGCACCCTCTGACCTCCTTGATTTACCTGTGGGTTCTCCAGCTCAGCAGTGCTGCTAAAAGAAAACAGAAGTCTGTTTCCTGTGCCTCCCCATTTCTTCTGTAAAATAACCTGAGCTCGGTTTCATTAGCTCTGCTTCAGGTGCTGAGGTGACGCTCTCAGCTTTCAGCAGCATCTCAGTGGCTGTTCCATAGGATTAACTGTAAATAGAATATATACCCAGGTACATTTTGCAGATTAAATAAGCAGGAGCTACTCATTCCAGTCATTTCTTGGGTTGGCTTCCTATGCTTTTATTTGTTATTCAGCCTTTAGAAACCAAACCAGTAAAACCAACAATGCTCTATTCAGGTTTTAGATTCAACCCTCTCTGTAGGATTCCACGTTTTTCAATAGAGGAAAAATTTGATTGAGTGCCTGTAGGAGTCAGTGATTCTCTTCCCTTCAGCATTTGGATCTGACACTGGAGCTTTTATGAAACACTAACAGCAGTGTGAGAACAGTAAACGTAATGAAAATAAATGTAAGCCCAAGAAGTACTGGAATATTATGGGCAGAGCTAATAAAAGCTGGGAGCTTGGGCAGTGAGAAGGGTCTCGTTGAGCTGCCTGAGCACTATGGAAGGCCCGGTCCGGGTAGATACAGGGAGCGAATCATCTGCACTTTGCTATTCACCTACAGGGAGAGGATACGATGGAAAACAAGGTCTGTCCATGCAGGCTGAGAAACTGTGGCTGGGCCAAGCTGAGCCAAGGCAGCTGCAGACACGCTACTACAACAGCTCTTACAGCAACTGTGTCAAAGAACAGCTACTCGCAGGAGCTGGTTCAAGTAACCACTTGGTGTGTTTGCTTTACTGAAGTTTGTCATGCAAATGTAACCATATGAAAACAGGAATGAGGAAAAAGGCTTTAGCTGTTTTTAGCTATTTGGCCAAGTCCATCAGTGCAGTTCTCAAGACCCCAGCGTGGTCCTGGTTGGGTTGGCAGGGAAGAAAGCCCTTAGGGCTTTCTCTGCTGCTGTTCCCCTGCATTGCCTTGGGCATCATACTGTCGCCAGCTACTGTGGCCCTCTGTTTTCTGACTTGTGCTACGGGCAGGACTGACCTCACCACTTGCTAAATGCTTGGAGCTCTTCCACGTGTAGGTGCAGAGAGTTACCTATTCATTCATCCTGTTTACATTTCATCAGCTTGTTAAAAAGGCTGCCCAGTACGCTTTACCTTAAGTGTGGATGGAAAAAATTATTATCTACCCAGTGGAAACTGATTTGAATTCAGCAGATTATTTAGTACCTTGTATGTAAATCCTTGCTTTCAATCTTTGAATAATACAAGTGAAAATAGGAAATGTGGAAAAAAGTACTTCCTCGGAAACAGTGCTGCTTGAAGGGATTTTTAACTGAATTCTGGAAGAGAGAACTCGGTAAGTTTCTGTCCCAGAGACAGCTGAATTTCTAATTTAGGTGTGCAGTATAAGACCTGGTCCTTAGCCTATTCAAATCAGTATGTAATATTCTTTGGACATAACAGGGTAATATATACAGACTATAATTTCTGCTTCCTGCTACAGTTGTTAGCCTTTTGGGGATTTTTCATGGATTATCTAAATGCCAGAGAAAGAGCCAAAACTTATTTCAGTTGTGGTGTAATCCACTTTATGTGAGTCTTCCCAGGGATTAATCTGGTTTATTGAAATTATTAAGATTATTCCAAATGTAACCAAAATTACTTAAAGGCTTTCATACTCTGCTGATACATAGAATTGCTGCAATAATGTTGCATTTACTGATGGAAAAGCTTCCATAATTTTAAATGCTTAAGCATATTAACATAAAATATTTGACTGCAATCTCATGCTTTTGTAATGATTTGGAAAATTGAGTGCTGTAATAGCCATTCCAATTCCATTTGCCCACAATACAGCTAATGTCTCAATTAAACTAAATCAACCAAAATCACCAACATTTATGCTCACAGTGTGTTACACACGTTTTGATACGTTTGAAAGTTAAAATGAAAAGTAAATCATCAGAGTTATTCCAAAACCAACCCACCGAGACTGCCTTCTCAAAGACAGCATTTATCACTGACAGCAGGTTAGACCAGGTGTGGGCTTTCTAAACTGATACTTCATTGGAGGCCAAACTTGAAAAATCCCCCCAAGTTTTTAGAGAATGCAGGGCCTTGCCTTCCCCTTTTACAACCCACTGTAAATGGCAAATGGCTCCAATTCACCCCAAGCTTGAGGAAAAAAAACCCTCTGAGAATCACTTAACCATTAAGAATGGGAGAGCAGAGTTTTTGACAGAGAAAAGGATGAGCGTCATTAATCAGGTTTCTAACAGGTGTTACCCATCTCCGGTGAACCTGGTAGATGACATCTATTAACAACAGCCAGGCAAATTTCATCAACAATAAAATGTCCTGCACTCTTCCTGCAAAGATCATCATCCTTTTTCCAGCCAAAAGTTGAGACATTTTGTTTCCACGTAAATGTAGTTGAAATGTATGTTCATATTGACAGCTTGCACCTGAGGGACTCCAACCTCCTTCCAGCCATCTTCCATCTGAAATGAAAATCTATTTGTCCAGTCATCTTGGGACACTGAAGCTGTCCCAGCACTACTTTTCTTCTGAGGGAAAAGGGATGAATCCCTGTTTTGCCAGAGCTGTAAGGACACCCTGGTCCTTGAAGTATGTTTTTCTTGGATGCTCTGTAACTGTAGGTGCTACTAAGAGTCTTGCCATGGAAGTCAATTTTTCCAGTAGAAACCAAACAAGCTGAGGAACATGGGAAAGCAGAGGCAAGGAGTGTTACATTTCTGTGCAGAGACTCAGCTGACTCAGCTGGCCACCAGCCAGCAAAGCCATCACTGCAGCTGTTTAGTTAAAAAAAAAAAAAAGAAAAAGAAAAAGCAAGAAATGTAATATTTGATGACAATCTAATGTCAAAGTCCATGACATCACCTGCCTCCAGCTGCTGATTAATCATGTGAAAGAAATTAGTTTGGACATGAACGAGTGTGAATCTAACTACTGGGACAAATAACTGCATTCAGAAAAGAACAAGCAGGAAAGAACTTAACAAATGTTTGGTCAAACAATTTAGTTTAGAACAGCCCCAACCCCCCAGTTCTCTCTGTCCCTGTTAGGTTCAGTACTAAACCCTCACAGTCTGATTGCACTTCTGTAAGACTGAGTCTTTTGGGTTCCATGGAATTCCTGCAGGTTTCCCCATGAGCAGAACTGCCCATCAGCTTGATGGACAGAAGGTGAGAAAGTGGCATGTGGGGAACATTAAACCCCTGACAGTTTAGGAGTTTCAGTGAGCCTGAGCAGTGAAACAGTCCCTGGTGTATGTCTCAAGAACTTTGGAATTGCTTCCTGGGGCACTTACCACTTGCAGTAACACGGGCATTTTGGCTTTCTTGTTCTCCTTTTCTCAACTTTCAGAAGTACTCCTGAGAATTCAAAAAACTTAAAACTGTTGTGTACTTGTCACTTTCCATCCAGGTCGATTTCCCTGGGAAAGAGGATGGCAATGTGACAGTGCAGGTACTTCAGGGCTTTCAAGTCGGGTTTGGGAAGTGGAAGACACCACGTAAAAATAATTCTGCAGGTGAGATCACTGTTTAAGCAGTAAATCTGATGGCTGGCATTTTATTAGTTGTTAGAGTCCATCTCCTACTCTCCAGTGGTCTCAGGTGTGCAAAGGAAAGCCTGCTGCAGCAAAATGGCAGCTGATTTGTAGAAGACCAGAGTTTCACCTGTTATTCTGAAGTCTCTTCCAGTGTCTCTCCAGCAACTATTAAGGGGGTGATATCCAAGGAAGAAGTGGGCCCAGCTTGCTGAGCAGTAGCAGCTTTGATGAACTCCATTCTCTGGTTCATCACTGATACACCACTTTCTTTATTGCTAAGGCAGCCTTGAACTTTTTTTCTTGGAGGTTTCAAGACAGAGTACACTCATGTGATCTTTCTTCCACAAACAGGGCCCTGCCTAACCTGACAGCCTCATATATAGGATCTGTTCCTGCAAATAATCCAAATTTCCATTTGCCTAACTTCAAAGTCTCTTCCACCAACTGTAATAAATCTCAGCCTGCTCCATTCTTCCTCCTTGTCTCTTTTTGAAACAATAAAAATGGCAGATGATTCCCTGAGGATCGCTGTTGCTGATGACGCAAATGGCACCTCACTGACTGGATCCTGCAAGTCTTCTTCAATCAGCCCCATCCATCATCTTCACAGGGAACAAGAGATGTTAGGCAAACTGCCTCTTAATGAAAGATGGGGCTGTAGAAAAGGAAAATATTTAATTGTTTCAACATTTTGTTCCTTTTAGGAAATGTTGGATATGTAAAACAGAAGGAAACAAAGTGTTGGGGGGGGGGGGGGGTGATGGATTTTTTGCTGTTTGTTTTTTATGTTAACATAAAACACTTCCAATCCAGTCCAAAATTGACCTTGAGAAGAGTTAAAGAAATTTTGTTGTGTAGCTAGGGGAATGAAGTGTCTCTGCCAACAAATGATGGGTGTTTCCAGGACACTGTCTCTCCTATCAGAAAGGGTCATTCCAAGGCATTTCTCTGGCAGCTCTTATTAATCTCCCTCTCCCTGGGCCAGAAGACAGGAAGATGTCAGACATCTGTGTTCTTGCACTGTTCCCGTTTTCCTATTCAGGACAAGGCTGTCCTCAGCCAGTGGGAGAGAACGTAAAGGAACTGGCAAACCTCAAACATTTTGTCAAAGGGAGACACATTTGTAAAGTTAATTCTTAGTGCTCTGTCTGGGTACTCTCTTCCTGCTCCTCATAAAACAGCCCTGAAGAAAAACAGTTTCAGCCTGTTGTCGGTGGAGAGAAGACCACGACAGCTGCCAGCTTTTCCAGTGCCTTCAGCTGGGGGTACAGGCTGTGTTCATGAAGGGTGAAGAGACATCCCTGCCAGCCTCGACAAGCCACTGTCTCTGAGGGCAAGGCAGCCCTCCTGGAGCTGGGGACAGCAGAGCCTCACCAGTTCTCCTGGTTCTCCCATGTCCATGCTCTTTCCTTCCGGGCATATGTCTCTCTGTCCCACTCGCCAGACAAGTTCTGCTCTTCTTGAACAGCAGAAGGCTGTGGGCAGAGTGGCCAGAGCATGGGTGGCAGGCCTGGGATGTCCCCACCAGGGAGCAGCTGAGCCTCTTTGCATGTCCCTGTGCAGCATCATCTTCCGTCAGCTTTGCCCAGCTCAGGTCAGCCTGAAGTCCTGCGTAACCTGGTCTGGAATGCTGCTGCCAGGGTTCATGGGGAATCTGGGTCAGACAACATGGGCTACAGGATCTATAGGTGTGCCCAGAAAGAAAGAGAGCAAAAGATGGAAAAGGAGTGAAGAACAAGTGGGAAGTAAACACAGGAGTTCTGCTGAGGACCTGCAGGCCCCACGTCTCTCCTCTTCTGTCTTTGCTTTTGCATCTCATAAAGTTCCTTAAGCAAATAGGTGAATTCCCCTGGGAAGAAAAGAGCAGCCAGCTGGAACTCTGTGATATATGTCCCCATCCAGCAAGAAGGAGGGAGAAAATACAGAATGTTTAGGAACTATTAATGCTGCAGTCTAGCGGGGGGGGTCCCATTCAGCACAATAGGAAATAGATGGTTAATACCTTCTTTCTCAGCCAGATCTTTACCTTCTTTTTAGAGGCCTAATTTCAAGCAGCCAGACCATGAAATATTTTTCACCTTTTCCAAAGGAGAAGAATGGGAAACCCCTTCCTTGGAGCAGAGACTCGTGAAGAGTGGCAGACTTCATGGAGATGCAAGGGATCATCCCAGCTCTTGACATCTGTCTTCTTACTGAGCCACCTAAATGTGGGTTTAAATTCTTCAATTTGGTTACACAGAGGTGAAAACTTCAGATAGTGTTGCCTGGTGTTAGAGGGCTCATGGTAGGAAAGTGAGAGTTGCCAATGACCTGATGCTCTGTAGTCTGTATTGGTAACCTAAAAATCATAGACAAATGCTCTCCCAGAGATAAATAACTCTGCCGATCCAGAAGCAACCTGGAAATAACTAGTGGGGGGAGGAGGAAGGGCAGCACAAGAGGAAGGCTTATTCTGGGCATACCAGCCACAGGAGTGGGAGCACAGCAGGGAAAACTATGCTGCATTGCTCAATCTGCTACTCAAATCCAGAAGTGGGGAGGCACCTCAGAGAGCAGTTCACAGCTCCAAAAGTGGGTGTCTCCAGACAGCTCCAAGAGTGGATGTCTCCAGAGCAGGGGCAAGGGGCAGCAGGGAGATAAGGCTCTGACTAATGCTAGTTGGGGCTGGAGAAGCTGCTCTTGGTGCTACTAAAATGCACCCTTACCATGCCTGGGCATACTTGTATGTATATAGAGAAATTTGTGACAGTTCTGAAAACATCCCTAGGTGGACATGTGTGCCTATTCTTCTGATAGGGGCTTTACTTACCTTGCTTGAGTTGTTCACTTCTCCACGGACACCC
>VXBX01003409.1:71869-84047 GCA_013400415.1 Scytalopus superciliaris | reverse complement strand
TCCCACAAAGCTATGTTTTACACGTTCCTATGGTTTGGCTGGTTTTGAGTGCACAGAGTACTGACAACAGTGCCATATTGCCAAATCAGGCACGTGGGAACCATACAGAGGAAGTAAAACTGAATTACATGGAAAGACACAGAAATGTATGTGGTAAAATTTTGGTTGATTATGTAGTACTTAAAGATTTTTTTAGGGTATATTCATGTACTTGGAAACCTAAGCTGTCTTCGGAAAAATTCTTTTCAATGGTTTCTCAAGTTTTTAAAGAAAGACAAAAATGATATTTTGTGTGTATTACTGTGGGAAATAAGACTGCACAAAACTTGTGTATAAAATTACAGTACATTGAACCCAATGGTAGAATTCTCAATAACTTCCCTGTTACCAGAGTATTAACCTGTAAATTTGATAGCAAAAAGGAGGAAGGTATTAGGACTGTCTTTTCAAGTTTCCTTTGAATTCAGAATAAAACAAGTAGCAAATAATTTTTGATAGGTTAATATCAAGTCTCATGTAAGCATGTTTTAAAAGAACTGCTGTCATATTATTGTGCAAACATTTTGATAACTTTCTTTTATGCATAAATTTTGTCTATAGTTTAGTTATCTTGTTCAATCAACTTCAGAATTACTGGTAGATTCTGCACAAACATGTCATTGATGTGATTTATGCAGAAGAGACTTTTGTTGGTCAGAATTGTCTTTTTATTCTTTTCCTATCAGGGAAAAAAATAAAAACACTTAATAATGTTCAGAGGAACAATGTGAAACAAAAAAGAATAAATATAAAATACAGACTTGATAATCAGACTGTGAAAGTAATTTGCACAGCATTACAGTTTTTTATACCTGACATTTCACTTGTTATTCCTGGCTATCTAACTCATGTGCAGACAAATGAATATAACTAAATCTGGACAAATATTTGAGAGAGGGAATAGAAGAAAGAGAACATGGTAAAATATAAAGGAGACAGAGAAAAAATGCCTCTGATCTCAGGTGCCGTGACTGAAAAGCACCAAAATCTAGAACTACATAAAATGAGGAAAAAAAGAATGAAAATGTGATTGCAATGACAGATAAGAAATCACAAATAGGAAATTAGTGAACTGATAATGGAAAGAGGGATTAAAAAAACCACAGTATTGCTTTAATAGTTTTATTGTAGAATGTGTATATATTAAATATTCTTTAATTTTTGTTTCATTCTTATTACAGGCTGGCTTTCAAGCATGTCATTGATCATCATTGTATTTTCTACTTGTCATAATTTTTTCTTCCTTTCTTCCTGCCTTGAATCTTTTCCAGAATTGTTATACTATTCCTCATTTTGAGAATCTGTATGCATAAAGCAACCTCCACAGCTAAGGCAGCCACATGAAATCTTTTCAAGAGGCTAATGCAAAGCTCTTAGATTACACAGGTGGGCTTTTAATCAGATGCTCAAATTTAAAATCAATGATAGGAATTAGAACCTGGAAAGCATGACTTTAAGTCCCAATCTACAGCCTCACCTCCTTTTTCTATTCTTAATTAAAACAGAAAATAATCATAGAATCATAAAATATTCTGAGTTGGAAGGCACTCACAAGGATTATCAGAGTCAACTCCTGGCCTTGCACAGGTGCATCCCCAAGAATCACACCATGTGCCTGAGAGTATTGTTCAAATGCTTCTTGAATTGTCAGGTTTGGTGCTGTGACCATTGCCCCAGGTGAAGAACCTTTTCCTAATATCCAACCTAAACCTCCCTCAGGTTCTGTCACTGGTCACCACAGAGCAGAGATCAGTGCCTGCCCCTCCTCTTCCCCTCACGAGGGAGTTGTAACTGCAATGAGGTCTCCCCTCAGTGTCATCTTCTCCAGCCTGAACAGCCCAAGTGCCCTCAGCCACTCCTCATACAGCTTCTCCTCAAGGCCCTTCCCCATATTCATTGTCCTCCTTTGGAAATTCTCTAATAGCTTAATATCTTTCTTATACTGTGGTGCCCAAAACAGCACACAATATTCAAAGTGAGGCCACCCCAGTGCAGAGTAGGGTGGGACAATCCCCTCCCTCGAATCGGCTTGTGATTATTTGCTTAATGTCCCCAGGGCACTGCTGACTCATATTGAACTTACCATCGAAGAGGTCCCTTTCCACAGTGTTGCATTCCAGTGTCTTATTCCATGAGAGGAGATACATCAGATGCTCCCAACATGATGTATATTCAGTGCCAATAAAGTAAACAAATTATTACTGTAACTAAAGACAAACTAGACAGAAGTATAAGGATTATTAAGGATACTATAGAATTAAATCTGATAGGGTCCATTTATCCAAATACCTCGACCTTAGTCTTCTTTGAAAATTCATACCTATAGTGTTTGTTATCTATTCTTATTAAGTTTTAATTGCAATCTAAAAAGGGAATTATCAAAGAAATGACTAATGTTTTAGTGGGCTTTTTTATTTTTTTTCTGTGATTTTTCTTCTTATACAGCAAAAAAATAATTGGTATGACAAAAGTGCAACACCTCATCATTTCTCTTTACTCAAGCTGATCATGTTAAAATGCAGTTCTATTCCTGAACAAATTTTTCACTTTTCGTTGAACAGCTATTCGTATTGATGAAAACAAATACAGTTTGATCCCTCTCTCAAATGAAGTACCAATGTTTTCATAATTGTCTCTTACCTTCAAAGGCTGCCCTTCATTGACAATCAGTCTTATACACTTTCTTTAACGAGTTAAAGAAAGCTAAGAACACCTGTGAGGTGGTCCAGTATTAGTCTTATAAGATAGACAAAATATTGAAAAATAAAACTTTAAAAATGAGATTTGCAAAGGAAATTTTCAGGGGAAAAAGAAAGAAAATTTAAAAAAAATACTCAGTCATTTTTGTTATTTTTAAAATCTATTATAGACCCTTATCTATGTTTGATAACAGAAATATCACAGTTGTGATTAGAAAAGAAGTATCCAGGAGACAAAACAGAAACTGAGATGCATTACTAACCATTTCTAGAGAACCCCAATCAAACATGCCTGTCTATGATAGGTAACGGTTAAGCAATACTGAGCCCCTTCACTGAAAAACATAGACATTTAATGTTTGCCATAATCAGGGTTTATTGTTAATCTGCCCCTGACTCACTTTCTTCCCGTTCTCCACTGAGAATGCCAACGTTTGTGTCTGGTCCTACCAGTTCTTCCATTTTCGCATGACTACTTGTGTGAGCCTATAGTTAACTTTTCATGGTCTCAGAATCACGTTAGCACAGTGATTTAATTAATTTTCAAACAGAGGCTGATTCCTGTGCAGACATTTGATTCAGTTCCATGCTCCATGGCCAAGGCCCTTGCCAGACATTAAATTGAATAAATACAAATTAAGAAAATAAAGATACATTTTTACAATCTCTTTGCATTTTGCAGTATTTTAGCTGTGTATTTAGACATGCAACACATAATATATTTGAAGGAGTAGTTTAAGAAGCACTAAAAAGAAAAAAAAATCGAGATAGTTTGTTAAAAAGTTAGGAGATATTTAAATGTGTAAGTGTTTAGGTGAGATAAATAAGTGGAAAAGAAATCAGATTTAGTGCAAATCTAAATGCAATCATTCAGTCTATACATTTATTTCTAGGTAGTTTGTTATAACAATGCAAGTAGATAAGACTGATAAAATCAGGAGCTAAAAAGTGTTTGTCAGTGTTTTGAATGATAATTCCAAATAACAAAATTCTCCAAAGAATACAAAATACTCTGTCATAATTTAATTTGTTGGGCAGGTGTCATAACTGGAAGCATGGGCCTTTCATCTGCTGAGGACTGTCTGTGGATCTAACTGCCATCTGGCTAAAAGATATAAGATTTCCAACATAGAAACAAATATTTAGATCCTTGTTTCTCAAGAAGAGTATATCTGAAAAAAGAGGCTATGAATCAAGAGAGGTGGTTGCAGAGGTTTCCCCTGAGAGTACTCAGAGAGTTTACTGCAAAGTGTAGGACCGGAGCAAAGACATGTAGTAATGTTTTGGACTGGTGATAGTTTATTTGGTGTCTGGTGTGTGTATTAACTGAGTATAGTTAACCTCATTTTTGAAACTGTTAGGAGATACTTAGAAATTTTACAGGAGTGACTGTGGCATACGTTGTTCTAATAGGGCTACTTGTATAATTAACATGAGGCATCACGGCTCTCCGTCCTTGGCTTCTTGTTGACAGAAAGGACCTTCATACTTGAGATGGACTCGAGCTCTCTCAGAGCTTGTACTCTGTATGTAGGATAATAATGCCCTGGACTTCTGGGAGAAATGAGACCTAATTAACCCCTACACACTGGGGCTTTGTCTTCTCTCAAGTAGACATCTGTGTGACTGAAAGTCGATTACTTTATACCTTCCTGTATAACAGTAAAGCTTAGTCTGGGTAACACATTACTGGATCTTCTGACACTTATGTGCCTCTCACAGACAAGATGAATTTAGATGGAGTTTCTCCTACACCTGTTTTCACTAAAAAACCTTCTAAATCCTGAGCTGCCAACTGTTAACATGAAAAATTAAGGAGATTGCCCCCAGCTTCTGCTTGCAGCTTGACTGCTTTTACACTGCCCATGGCAGTGGGTATGATGAGGAAATAATTGCTGAATTTATTTGCTTATGTGTGCAGCTTCTGAGTGATGGTGCACATCTGGTCATGGTACTTTTCTTATTTCATTTCTGCAGAGAACACAACCCTGTCTAAGTCTGACAGAGCCTTACTATGATCTCTAAGAAGTATTTTGTCCCCTTCAGCCACATCAAGTATAAAGTGATAGCAGAGTCTGATACAGCTACAGAACAATTAAAATCAATTAATATCTAATAATACATACCTTTTTTTAAACTGCAATCCTTCTACAGATCTGAGTTGCAGTACAGCACTTTGTGAAGTGCTAAAGATGACTATAACACCACGTTGTGTTGCCTCTATAGCTCACTGGGACCTTGTGCCCAAAGAAAATAATGAAATTTCTCCTGCCACTTCAGTCTTCGGTAAACATATCTTTAAAGAAATAGTATTTATGTTTTGTGATTCCTAATCTATAACATTTTCCCCAAATTAGGAATTCAGTATTTTATATACATATGCCCCTATCCATTCTTGCCAAGACACAAGCATATCAAAGGTGGATACTTATCCTGACTGGGAATGGGTATGTTGACTGAAGGTGCAACACATGAATCTACTGATGACAGCTGCAGTGAATGACAAAAGTAATTTTGAGTTTGGTGCAACTCTTTGGAACATTTTTTTAGCAGGAACCATGGATGGAGGCTACAAGATCAAAGAATCTTAGAATGGCCACCATTGGAAGGGGTCTTACATCATTTAGTTCCAATCCTCTTGCTGTGGGAAGGGAAACTTTTCTCTAGACCAAATTGCTCATAGTCTCAATCAGCCTGTGGAATGGTTTTGAACACTGCCAGGGATGTGCCATCCACAACTTCTCTGGGCAAACTATCCCAAAGCCTCACCCCCTTCAAAGTTAAGAATTTATTTTTAACACCTAACCTAAACCTACTGTCTTTGATTGTGAAGCCATTCACCCCACCCTGTTCTGTCACCACAGGCCCCTGTAAATAGTCTCTGTCCACCTTTCCTGTAGGCTCCCTTCAGTTACCAGAAGGACGTAATTAGGTCACCCCAAAGCCTTCTCTTTTCCAGGCTGAACAATCCAAATTCTCTAAGCCTGTACTTATAGGAAAGGTTCTCCATGCCTCTATAATCACCTTGGTGGCCTCCTCTGGACTCTCTCAAGCAGATGCCATAGAGCACAACACCTTTCCTTGGAAGACTCTCCCATGTATGCCTCTGGGTGAAAAATTGAATCCTCTTGGTATTTTGGGTGAAAAATTGTATCCTCTTGGTATCCTCTCTCCCAAATATCTAACTCAGATCACTAAAAGGAGTTTGTGCTACTGTCACCACCAGTGACTGTAACTCAGAAAGATTGCCTTCAGCATGCTGAATTTGAATCAACATTGGTTCCAAGATGCCTGGCAAAATAAAGAAGATTTCCTGCCTCCTAAAGCTGACATAAGGTGATTGTGTCCCTGAGAAATGCTGAGTCCTCTAATGGGAAAGCACTTCCATATGGCAGTCTGCTCAGAGGCATAAGCTGGCCCACTCTGGTACTCTGTGACCTGGAACACATCTACTACAAAGAAGATTTTAAAAATAAAATATGAGAGGAAACTGGAAGATGAGGAAGGGCCTGTTAAAGTTTGAAAGCCAACTGTAGCTGTTTAAGAAATTTAAGTAAAGCTGACTGGCAAGCGTGAGCAAATTGATAGTCAGAATGACATACAAATAGAGTTTTGTAAGGTTCTAAGAATTGTATGCAAAGGGAGGATGCAACATTAAATACTTTCATAATATGAACCACCTGAGAGATCCAGGAACCTCTTACGGATTTGAGGTGGTAAATAGATGGTGCAGTAGTAGGGGCCACATGCTGGCAGGTTTTGTGGAACACACAAGTTTCCTCCAATAGAAGTTTAAATCAAATTCACCAAAACCACTTTGAGACAAAAGAAACAACAGAAATTAAGCAAAAACAAAGAGATTTCTCATTAAAAAGGAAAAAAAAAAAGTTGCTAAGATACATGCACTCCAAGAGAAATATGGGCATGGAAGGAGAGCCTGCAGAACAAATTGAATATTTAAATTTAAATTTAAAGTTCTAAAATAATTAGCTAATTTTTGAACTTATCTAAGTGAACAGCTATTAATTTAACAGGAATTAATCCATTTGTAAAAATTAAAAAATGAAATTAGGAAAACATCAAATGTGGTGACTACTCTGTGAAATGAGAGACAGCAGCATGATCCAACACAGAGCAAAAAAGGCACTTACACAACCATTCCTCTTTGAATAGCCAGTGCTTTCAAGGTGGGAAAGGAGATAAGGTTTTATGATTTGCATAAGAAAAGTTAGTCTTAAAAATAAAGGGGAATGAAAATACAATAGCTTGTCTATTATATTCTAAGAACTCTACCCCTTCCCCTCAAGACACACCATTCAAATATTTATTTTGATTAACCAGCAAAAAATTTTACAATTTCTGAAACAATAAGTTCAAGGAAAGCTGAAACTTGATTCCAGATAATCATTTTCTTTTTCTCTTTTGGTATATATGGATGAATATGCATTTCATTCCTAACTAGCGCATAAAACGTAAAATGAATTAGCTATCAGCTAGAGCGAATAATTAAGAAACCTTGGTGACAATTAATAACAATTGGTTGCAATGAAAAATTCTCCAGTTGTATTTCTTACTAATTGAACTTCATGAACAGAATATTAATATATAGCTGAAATGCTGTTCATGTTGCAACTATAAAAGAAGACCTGTGCTCTCACTCATATTAATATAATTCATTTCATATGCAATTCCTGTTCTCAGTTTTTATTGGCATACATATGAAGAATTCAATATGGCTGCCAAAAAAGGTGATGTACAAAATTGTAATCATATAAATAGGATACATCTGTTCTGGCATTCAGGGATTAAGTTTGACTTTCCACTTGGTAATGTTACCACAATGCAAATATGCTACTTTCACTGATTTTCTTTCACCTTTTACAAAATATGAGAGTAGTCAGATGGTAAAGACCAATCAAGGGAGGTGGGGGAGAGAAACCCTATTACTCTGTTCATGGACAACCATCATATTTCTTTATCCAGTAGTACCAAGACTCAGCAAAATAATTGACCACCTCTAAGAGACCTATGTAGTCCCAAAGACAGAATTCCCTATTTTTGGACTTTCTGGTCAGTAAGAGATGGATTCAGACCTCACTAGATTGCTTTATAATTGTGCCAGATCAACCATCCTGTGTGTGGGGAAGAGCTGGGCCTGCAGGTGCATGGTCAGTCCTGCAGCTTCACGGTGGAACAGGAAGGCACAAGGTCTGCAGCCAACATGAACCCATGGAGCACACATGGGAGCTGTGTGGCTGGGCTGGCAATCAAGGAAGGCCTGCCTGATAGTCCACCCACAATACACACCCTGGAGCCTGCAGTTGGCTACAGTAGCCCTTCCTCTGGCCTGGAAGGCACTGAGTGGTCAGTGACCACACCTGGGAGGCACAGCCATGCTATATAAATGCAGGAGCACAAGGCTGCATGAGAGTTATTTGTCTTCTGGCTGCCACCATGTGAACCATTGGATTTTGGTGAGAACTATTTTTCCACTCTCTTTGTTTTGTTATCTGTCTTTTCTCAGTCTCTCTTTTCTTCCTTTACTTTTTCCTTCCTCTTGTAGGTACCTCAAAACCAATTAGTACACTAAGCTGATGTACTGATTGCTTTGTGGTGCGTGTTTTTGTGGACTGGGTCTCTGGCTGGGTGTTTTGATGAATTCTGCCTAGATTAAATGTTATCACTGTAAAATATTTTGCCACAATGTTTTATTTTCTCACTAAAATAAAGAAATTCTCTTAGAGAAAGTGTAGCAGTTTTCTCCACATGTGAATTCCAGATAATAACAAGCTAAAGGTTTTTCAAAAGATTGGTAAATAAAAGTCTCAAGTATAAGTAACTGTTCAGGCAGCTTGTAGCTTAAAACCCAGTGCATTACACTGGTCTGTGATTTGGATTTATAATAGCTAATCTCTGCTGCGATTTGGGGAAGACAAGTAGTACCATGTCTTAAATTTTTCCACACTCTAGAAGGAAGTAATTCAAGAAGTGGCAGTTCACCAAAGGAGCTAATACATGATCTTTGGAAATATTAGCTTAGTCCTATGAGTTAGAGGTAGGAGGCACGAACAGTCTGGTGAAAGAAGGCAAACCTTGCTGGCCTGTGTCCTGGTCAGCTGTTCTATTACCTCATGGGCATCACATTTCATGTTACATTTCTGAAGTGAGTCTTAAACCTAGTCTTGAATTATTTTAGATTCAGGCATTCCTAGCTAACCCAGACTTTAGTTTCCACAGTTATTTTTTTTTATTGGAATGATTTCTGGATATAAGTAGCTTCCTGGGTTATAATTATTGCTGCTAATCTGATCCTAACAGGGTTTACTCTGCACCAATCCCCCAAGAGAACCCTCTGACTGGTTGCGCATAAAAAAATGAACATATTACATTTTTCACACATTGACAATATTTTAATTCTCTTTTAAGTAATGTTAATGTCCATCAAATAAATACAGATTTCCTGAATTACATTCAAGAAGGCTCCCTTGGAAATATTGAAGCCTTTGCAAGAATGTCAAGAGTGTTCTGTTCAATCTTAGGAAAGCATCTGTTTTCTAAAAGGATGACAGGAGAGTCTCATGGTAAATGGGTACACTGGGAGTCATGAATTTATGTGGAAGAGCAGGTCAGTGAATACACAGCTAGAATTCAAAGGCTACTGATTTTGTTGTTTATTCAGTGGGAATAATCTTATTCTGTCACCTTTGGCAGGGAATGGAGCTTTGAAATACTGTTATTTAGAAAACCTTTCTTAAAATATCATGCTGTATAAGGTAAATGTGCTTGAAGAGAACAATCAGAAAACTAAGCAGATTATTTTGTTTCAACTGTCACTGCAGCTCAGAGGAAAGAGAAAAACATTATAAGACAGTTTTATTAGACTGCAACTTCACTGACTTACCATATTTGAACATGACTTCCATAGTACACAGTAGCATTGCTACCCTTTACTTCCTGCTCTCATTTATACTGGAGACAATAGTATGTCCTATTCCTTCCAGAGCTGGTTGTCTATAAAATTTTTGGATTTTATTGGGAGGAAGGTTGACAAAGAGGTGTGTCTAATGCTGAAAATCCCTGCTTCTTTCCCATTTGCATAATTGTTGTGGAATTGGTTTTGGTTTATTTTCTCTTCCTTATTCCAGAATTTATTATGCTGTCAACAAAACACTGACATAACCTATATGAGCAAGAGTTAGGCCAGAAATTAATTAATCTTTTGTAACCATAACTGTGAAGAAAAGATTAATTTTTATCTAAGACATAAGAATGACAATATGGCTCCATTTTCAGCTCTGAAGTTATGAGTATGGCAGTTAGGACTTTGTGTGTACAGATATTTAGGCACCTAATTCTGCATAGGCACCAAGAATCCAACCTTCAAAGATAATTAAATCACACCTGATGTTGGATGGAATGATTTAAAAATTTCTGAAGAGCTGGACCATATTTAAATAGAAATGAATGGGAATTTCTTCCAATTCACACCTAGAGTATCTTGTAACTAGCAACACCTTCAGCGTCCTAAAGATTCTTAAATTCTTAAAGGTTTTTATTCAGCTCCTTTATGAAAGATTAAGGCATTGATTCTTTGATCCATCTCTCTTCTATCAGCCTGTTGATAAGGATACAGCTTCATATTGCACAAGTGCATATGCTTTTTTTTTTTTACTCTGAAATATTTCTGCTTCTTCCTAATATAGGGGCATTTATATTGGATTAATGACAATAATTCTGAATTTTGGCATGTACAAAGTTAGGCACTTGTACAGTAAAGAGAACTATTATTAATAATATGAAAACATGAGAAATGCAAGGTGGTACTGAAACTGCAAATATAAGTTTCTCCACTGCTCACTTTTTTTGACTCTCACAAGCACTTCCATCCACATTCTGTCTTAGGCATAGAGTGGATGTACTGGGTAAGGACACTAATCCTTGATTCTTGATGTGTGCAGAAATCACATCTGTAATAAACTGACAACTTAAAGTAGCTATGCATTTTCATCACTTATTTCTCTAAATCTGTTATAAGCTTTTGTACACATGGTAATATGCAGTAAGATTTCCAGTTATCTTTGTTCTATGTTCACTTCCTGCAGAAAACCTCCATCAATATGTTCCACTGCTTTCAGTGTTTCATTTGTTCCTTTTACAGTGTTTCTTAGTTCATATCTTTCTATGTTTTTATAGTATGTAGAGCAATTATAAATCTTGGTAGGAACTCCTACTGTAATTGTTATAAGAGATGCTAATTTCATCCTTCCTTCACACTGTATTGCTCTTACTAGAGGAAGACTGAAAACTTTTTTAAAATTGCTTTGGTTAAGGGGAAAAAATATATCAGCAGTGAACAGTTTAAACCCCAGTCCTGTAAAAGTCACTCTGGAATACCCATAATAAATTTTCAAATTGAAAATGAGCTTGCATAAAGGCTGCACCCTTGATTCCCAAGGATATAGACTCATTACAAGTTTGGTGAAACGGAGGTTCATTTTCCTTAACTTACCTACCAGGTGCTAAACAGAAACCTAGATGACAGGATTACAGACAACTAAGAAGAAAATTAATGTGTCCTTAAAACTTATTCTTCTCAAATCTGTTTAGGATTACACCACAAATCTGAATGTACTCAGTGCACCTGGATTCACTAAATAGAGAGTGAGAAACAAGAACTCTGCATGCTGCCAATATAACACTGCTTGGCTGTTTTCAATCACATTAATGAAAAATGCATGTTCTCAGGTTATTAGAGAAACACAAAATCATTGAGGTTTGGAAAGACCTCCAAGATCATCAAGTCCAACCTTTGACTGATCACCACCTGGTCAACTAGACCATGGCACTGAGTGCCACATCAAATAGTTTCTTGAACTCTCCCAGAGATGTAGACTCCATCTCCCTGGATAGCCTGTTCCAATGTTTGACAACCCTTTCCATGAAGAAATTCTTCCTGATGTCAAACCTGAACCTTCCCCGGTATAACTTGAGGCTCTGTCACCTTGTCCTGTCACTAGTGGCCTGGGAGAACTGGCCAACCTTCACCTGGCTACAACCTCTTGTCAGGGAGTTGCAGAGTGACATGATGTCCCCTGAGCTTTCTTTTCTCCAGGCTAAACACCCCTAGCTCCCTCAGCTGCTTCTCAAAGGACTTTATACCCTTCAGTAACTTCATTGCCCTTCTCTGGACACACTTCAGGGCCTAAACTGATTATTGATTGATTACAGGTTTCATGACTAGAGTGGTGGTAGTCATGGCATGGTGTTGAGAATGGGAAAAATTAATATTTTAAAGTATAAGAAGACCAATGTTGATTTAGTCAATCCTGCTAGAATTTCTGCAAAGCTTCACCTGCAAAGAAGCAACCAAGTTTTAAATGAATTTGTGTGTGATCATAATTATTTTAAACAGAGGAGTGTCCAGACACACACACACACAC
>VXBX01003409.1:47797-71816 GCA_013400415.1 Scytalopus superciliaris | reverse complement strand
AAAGGGACACACACACACACACACACTAAATTCTTTGATGTCAGGCCAAAATCTAGATATTAAAAGGATTGCTCACATAGCTTCATTTCTATCATCACAGTCACTCTTAAGAAGAGAACTACTTATTTCACAAAATGAAGAAACGGTATTGGAGAAAAATTAATTGCTTTTTGATAGGCTGTATGTTGATTGAATATTTCCAGATTAAAGAGTTGAAGTGACCTTGTTCTTCAGCAATATGATCAAGAGTGGCCTTCATACAATATGTCAAATCCAAAATAAAAACATAAACCATCTGACAAAAGTAAACCTGAGAGTATAATAATCCTAAAGCAAAGGATGTAAACACAGTAACAGAGGCAATAGTGTTGTTTAGCTGTGCTGGTAATTTGCACTCCTGTTTACTAATACTGGTATGAAATGACATCTTGTTCTTCTGATAGTACTTTAATACAATTCAATTGAATGATGTAGAGAACTAAATTTTCTTTATGCATTTTACCACTTACAATGCCAACAGCAACATACTAATCCCTCATAAAATGAATTCACAAAACCAACCAAAAATACTATGTGCATTTCAGGGGTCTGTGAAAAATACTTTAAAGCTTACTTCATTAGAATATGTTCAAATGTGCATTCCAATCTATAAGCTGTGTTTTTGTTGATATCTGCATGTTTTCATTTCTGAGACAATCGATAGGTATTTGGTGCTTATGGTGCTTATCAGGGTGTTCATATTGATACTTCTAATATAGTATCATCATTCCCATATCAGCTAGCTGGTGTGAAGACCCAGATATGATACTGCAGGATCATGGGATTCACAGGAACTTGGGAAATTTATAACATTATTTGGGAAATGAACTTAGTGTTTAGGTTGAGTGGGGTGGCTATAGTCCCTGGTGTTTTCGCTAAACTGTCTTCTTTTACCTGCAGGTGGAAGGTTCCTCTTTACTTTGTAGGTATGGCTCCAAATGACTCTGATAGTAGGTTCATACACATATACAGAGACATACTTGGAGCCTTAAATCATTTTTACTTCCCTTTTTATATCCTCCTTTAAACTCTCATCACTGTTACTCTGAAACATTTCAAGTGTTATGGTACGTATATTTTCACAGCATTGAGAGGCCCTGATTTAGAAATAAATGCATTTGCGAAAATTAACCTCAGACCCTTCACACTCTATCAGTACTCAGTCAAGAGTAATATTATGCCAGGTGCTTTTATTGCTGCTTTCTTTTTTTATTTTTCTAGTGTTGAACAAATGTCATGGGTCAGTAGTTTCAGGAAAGATGCAGGATCCTGTGTTCCGTATATTACGTTGCAAACCTTGTGTCAAAAGGGAACATGGGGCCAGAGCCTCCTGTCCTCTTAATGACTATAAATTTGCTAATGCCATGAAAGAAAAACGGAGAAGAAAACTACTTGGAGCAGATGCTGCCAGAACTAGGCTCAGCTTCTGGGAGGACTGAGAACAGGCTTAAAACAGGACCCCTGCAAAGTCTTTATTCAGATAGTCTTGGGACTTTTGCAGAATTCCTAACTTTTTTGAATATCAACTAATTACAATTCATTGATTTTTCATTTTTCTATACATAATTTACAGAATCTAGAATAAGAGTCATGTTCTGAGTTAATAAAAATATCAATATACTTGAGAATATGCTCCATGGTGATTAGGCTGTGTGCTAAGCACGAACCAAGAATGTTTGTTTTTTCATTGCAATTCTTACTGTTTACTTAAAAAACAAACAAACAACAACAACAAAAAAAACCCAAACAAAACTCCCCAAACATATTAATGTTATGTTTGTGGAAGGCACAATTATGATATTGGAATGAAGAGAAGTGAATTTGGAGATCTGAGAAAAACAGAATGGGTGAAATCTGAAGTGTGAGTTATGGACCACAGTGAACAACTGTAGGCTAAAGAGATCACAGTAATACCCTTCCATGGTTATTTGTGCATAGTCAGGAGCTGATTTGTAGCACTACAAAAGAAATATTACAGGATTTTTTTTTTCCCTAGGTTGTCTCTACCATCCCTCCATTAAAAAAAAAAAAAAAATAAAAATTAAGAGGTTTAAAGATTATAGGCAGTTTCTATTTCCAGCTAACATGTAGAGCTACTGTTTAAAAGGTGAGACAGTTTTCTCTTTCTTTTTTGCCTGTTTTCTTTCCTTTTTTGTTATTGAAGTGGCCAGAAGTTGGCAATAAATTACTTGGTTTTACTTCAGAAACTTTGTCTTGATTTCCATTTAAAAAAACTGAATACCCTGCTAGGAAGCAGTTGCTACCTCTTCTCAACTGTTCTTGAGACATTCAGCTATGAAAATAAACAGAATGTTCTTTAATAACTCACTATTAAAATCCACAGAAATCAAGAGTTTGTCACTAAAAAGCTCAACTAAGAGCCCAAAATGATGCTGCAGCTTGACCACAGTACAACTATAAAACTCAGGGTCAAGTGATTTAGATTCAACAAGGGTACAAGAATACTTAAAAATTAAAATGTTCATTTCCCATAGAAATTGTGTTATGTGTCTACCAATTGTAAGGAAAGTAATTAGGAAAGTTTGCTATGAATCATATTCTCAAGTATATTGACATTTTTATTAACTCTGGACAGAACTTATATCTAAATTCAGTAAATCATGTATAGGATCATGAAATATCAGCAACTTAGAATTAGTTGATACTCAAAAGAATTAGGGATTCTTCAAAAGTTCTAAGACTATAACAGTAAAGAATGCTCAGGGTCTCTAACCTCTCTGCAGTTCAGCTATTTATCTAACAAAGAAAACTAGGCAGAAATCTAAACTAACATGTGAGGAAACACATCTGGAACCTGCATTTTACAGACAACTTATAATGGGATATGAAGTAATGATCTAATAGTCAAGGCACAATATAGTCTCCAGTCTTCCCTTATTGCAAGCTTAGCCCATAAACACAGTTACAATACCTGTATTTTAATTAAAAGTACATGAAGATTAGAAAATTTGGTGTATTTTTTTCCTCTGTTATATGAAAGTATAGACCTGATCTGCCTAATATAGTCAAATTGCACTAGAACAACCTGTGACTTGATTATGAAAAACATGGAATTCAGTCCTGGTTACATAAAAGTAGGGCATCAATTATCTTGCAAAACTGTGCAATATTAGAGTTGGTCTATGATAGTTCAGCTACAATGCTGATACCCCAATTTTTCATGGCTCCTGTCCTCTAAGAAGAAAACAGTAAACTAGTACATAAATAATGTGGAATTATCTAAAGTTAGACCTCATGACTGTATAGGACTGGAGTCCTGATTTTAAACACTAGGAGCTATTGCATTACACAGTGAAATTCTTGCTACAGCAAAGGTAAGAAAGGCAATTTTCAAACGGGTGTCAAAATTTTTTGTAGAATTCTTCACATTTTTTTTACACTCCTGAACACACTTGCAGAACTAGGTGTTTTTCAGACGTCTCTGCTTTAATTTAAGGGTTTATCTTTTTCTTGTGTAGAATTAGATCAGTCTGGCTTTTTCAGGAAGCTTTCAGGTACTTCCATCTTTTGTGTTACCAAGAGACTGAAAGTTGCAGAAAGTAAATTGAGACTGAGCACTGTTCTCCACAAGCAGCCCCACCTGCCTTTCTCAACCTTCCCAGTGTCCTTCTTTTCTGCTTTCTATTCTTTCCCTCTATAAGAGGGACAAAAGCCCTAAAAGCTCTTAATGGACAAATATTATTTGACATTTATTTTAGTCAAATTATCTATATGTGTGGTAACCAAGGCAAAGAAGATTGAGAATTCCAAATGAGCCATAATCCCTATGGGATACACACTTTCGATACAAACACCAGTAAATATGCCATGTGCCTTTCAGAATTAGGAAATTATGAAAATAACTATTACTCACAGCCTGACTGAAGTGATTTGTCCTATGGTTTCAAATGTTGCTTCATCGTAAAACAATACCTCAACAAACAGTTGAACTCAGATGTACAAAGCAATGGCACAGTATAATTCTTGTCAATAACCAATGAAATACTGCCTTGAAATATTTTGGTCCTCATAAATCTGTTTGTATCTTCCATGCTGAATTTATAGCTATAATACTGGAAGCATGTCAAGTGTAACAAACTCATTTGAATTCATTTGCCATTTGTATTAACATCTCAAATTCTTCTGGTAGCAAAAGTGTCTTAAATTAAAATATTATTTTCATTCCTTCGAATTTAAAATGAAAATAGCTACTCAGTCCTCTGAACCACAGTCAAATTGCTTTTGGCATTTTAGTGTGTCAGGAAACAAATTCCTATGTGGCCTCACTCAACTTTTACTCAGTTCAGACCTCAAAAATATTCCTGACTATCATAGTTGAAAAAAAAAAAAGTATGCAATTTTAATTTATTATTCTCCAGCATTTGAATTACATAAAAGTTAGACCCTGGTGTTTTGATTGTGTTGTATTTAAGCATCCATGACTCTTTGGAAAGGTTTCAAAAACCTATTCAGGGTATTTTGCATCCCCACAGTTTTGCTCCAAACCACTTATTATATGTGATTTGAGTTCTAATGTCCAGCATTTGAATAAATATCTACATTTTCTTAAAAGTATACTTATTCAAGTGGAGCATACATATGCAAACATATGCACACATGCAGCAGGTATATGTCTTCTTAAACCACTTTATTCCTAAGTGATAGCTTCAAGGGAAAAAAAAAAATAAATAAAACAAAACAAAAAATCCCCAAACCTAGAATACATATTTTAAACAAGATTAAAGCAAAGCATATTTTTTTTTGTATAGTACTTTAATTCAGGAGGGAACTTGGAATTCCATCTGTCTTGTTAAGGAAAGACATGACAGCTCCTCAGTTGTACAGCTGAGAAGAAATTAATAGCCAGATGTTCATATAAACCTGAAATCTGGTCTAATACCTGTGTAATAGGTTTAACAGATTGTGAGATATGAGACATAAAAATACCACTAGTCTGGTGTTGAAGTTTTACAGCAGCTTTATCCAGTCATGGATGTTGATGGGAAGAGCACAAAGAGAGCAAATGGTAAACTATGCCTTTATTTAGCCTGTACAAATAGTCTGAGAGAAGTGAAAACATAGGTATCTTAGTAAATGAGAAAGCATCTGAGAAAGGACAGGGGAAAAGAAAACAACAAAAGAAGCAAACCAAAAACATAACGTGCTGCAGAAGTTAAAATCATAGAAAAATCTAGGTTAGAAAGGATCATTACAGATCATCTGTTTCATCCATATCCACCCCAAAAAGGGCCATTTTGAATATAATTCACATTTCCACATTAGATTAAATTACTTATGGCCTTGTACAGTTGAGTTTTGAGTAATTCCAAGGATGAAATTCCCTCCCACTTTCTCTCTGGGCATCTATTCAAGTGATTGATGATACTCACTGTGAAGATTTCTTCCTTTGTAGTAAATAACAATTTCCCTTGTTGTAGCACAGTCTGATATCTCTTGTTCTATCACTGTGGACCTCCAAGAGAGTCTGGCTCTATCTTCTGCAGCCACCCATCAGGTGATTGAGGACAGTTATCTGATCCCGCTTTAGCCTTCTGCAGGCTGAATGAGCTCACCTCTATCAGGCTTTCCCTTCTATGTCATGTAATCCAGCCTTATAACTATTTTAGTGGCTTCCCACTAAACAGCATTCTAGATGTAATCCTGTAAGTGTCACGTAAAGGAGAATAATCACTTCTCTCAATCTGCCTACTCTTTTTCTGCTGATATATCCCAGTATCCTGTTTGCCTTTGTCACTGTGAGAGCGTACTGCTAACTCACATTTAATTCATTGTCTCAAGATCTGCAGGCTTGTTCTGAAAAGTTCCTCCCCAGTAAGTAAATTCCTATCCTGAATTGTCATTGCTTGGGGTTATTCTTCCAGGTGACGGCCTCTGTATTTGCTATCACAACTCCAAGCTGTCAAAATGTCTCTGAATAGTAGATCTGCCCTCTGGTGTCAAGTTTAGCATTACTTTTTGAGGGTTAATTCTGTCTCATTGTCCAGGTTGTTAATGGAGATATGAAACAGTATTGGCCCCAATATGTACTGTTATGGGGTGTTGCAAGCAACGAGCTGCCAACCAGACTTTGAAAAATTTACCAGTTGTCCTACAGCCCCATGCTCTGGTCTATTTTCTGCCTCGAATTTTTAAAGCCTCGCTTAGTTCAAGGTAAATGACACTCATTGCTCTCCTCTCAAGCACAGAACTAATCATTTCACCACAGAAAACAGTCACGATGGTTAGGGACAATAAGTCCTTGGTGATGTGTTGGCTGTTTCTAATCACTTTCTCTGCTATTTATCTAGTTTTTGTTTGTAAGACCATTTAGCCCATAGTCTTCCTGCAAACTGAGGTTAGGCTGGCTGTGTATGCCAGACCCTCCTCATCTTTTGAAGATGGGCACATTTTTCTTTTCTCAACACTGGGGACTTTCCCCAGACACCAGGACTTATCAGAGATAACAGAAATGGCACTGCAATGAAATCAACCAGTTCTCTTCACATTGTTGTGCACATCCAAGCCAGTTCTGTGAACTTGTGTCTTTGAATTGCTTAAGCGGTGTTTACCTTGACCATACTCTATGATGGGTAGTACTTCACCCACCCATTCTGAAACTACCCATGACTGCAATATCTTGAGAGCAGATCCTGCCACAAAGAAAGTGCTGAGTACTTGCAACCTTTTCCATGTCCTTTGTCAGCAGTTTGCTGTCCTGGTCATTCCTTGTCCTCTTGCTACTTACACCTATAGAAGCTTTCTTTTTCTCTTTTTTTTTTTTTTTTTTTTTTTTTTTTTTTTTTTTTTATCATCTGTAGGCCAGTAAATATGACTTTAGTCACAGGTTCTGAGTTGACCTGATAGTGCAGGGTCTCAAGACTTGTCTGAGTCTCTGGTGATTTTAGGTTGCTTTGTGCAATGAACTGCTCACCTGTCAACTGATTGTCACTAATTTACTTTAGCTCATTTCTGTGAATATTGCAAGGGTCTGACAAACCCACGTAGTCACTAAATAATGAAAAAAAGACCTTTTTATGAATTAAATTAAGAGAGTCTCTTTTGTAATTTTAACTAATACTTAGTAGGTGAGAACCAATGAAGAAAATCATTATAGCCTAGTAAATGTGAATCTTGCCATTACAGAAGGACACAGATTTTGAACTGCCCATTTCAGATTTCAGGGAGTGGCTGAACTATTCTTGACCTGGCACAGCTGAACTGGGTTTTCCAGATGGCCAAGTTCTTGTTGCCCAGCCTGTCTGAGTTCCAGCTCTGTGAGTGCCAGCAAGGAAAGAGGCTGTAGGACAAGCAGCTTCTGGGCAATACTGGGGAGCTCTGTGCAGCTCTCACATCTTCCCTGGGAGCAGAATAGGGTAAGGAAACATAAAAGTAGCCTCAGTCAGACTTCAACACCAGTGAGGAAGGGGCACCTGCCATAAGCCTCATACTCTGGCAAATACCTCAAGATGCTGAAAATTTTCTCCGTCAGCCTTCACAAGGAAGGTTTAAACTATCAGTGTGTGGAATCAGAGAGGTACTGGAAGCTCAAACATTACATCATGGAAAAGGAATAGACAGTAAGAAATCCTTATTGAATAATTTTATCTGTATTAAGGCTTCTCAATATTGGTTCACTTGCATTATAGCACACTGTAGCATCATAAATAAAAGTAGTTACTTGCTTTATTATTTACACTCAAATTTGACTACCAATCAGTTCTTAGCTCTACACATAAGTTGCACACCTTTTATTGATAACAAGAATTGAAAGGTAATGTATCTGCCACTAGTTTCAACTTTTAATGCAGTCTCTAGAAACACACACATACACAGAATTTCTATAACAAACCTTGTCTNGATTAGGGATTTTTGGATTTTTGTCTTCAGCGACACTGTTCACATGCTACTGTTGTCTTCTCCTACACTTTGGAATGGATTATTTGCAAAGACTGTCCTTTTTTGTTTTCTGTTCTGCGACCAGAAAGCTTTCCCTGTCCCATTTCCCTGCTCTGGTTTCTGCCTATCAGTTCCCTTAACAACCTGAAACCCAATTTGCTGAAATCCAGGGTATTTGGTGTATTGACTGCCCTCAGACAAGACAGTGGCCCAATCTAAAAATTAGAAAATATCATATTTCTTATCTTCAGTTGAGGTTTATGAGTGTTAATGGGTGATCCTCTCATAGAGCTTACCTGTATATATATCCCAACACCATCTAATATATGAAGAAAGCCTGTTACATATTTCTGATGCTTTTCTCCTATACAAGATATAATATTGTCATTGTGAATTGAGTTCGGAACAAGGGACAGTTAGTAGGTACTAAAGGAATCCTTGTACACCGTGGAAATGAGAAGCAGAATGTTATGTCCTAAGTTTTATGAAAGCAAACATACAGCTGTAACCATGCAAATACTGCAAAGATAGATGATGCACATGAAATACTACGTTTAAATATTTATTATTATATTACTATTACAGGGATTTTTAAAGGTCACCTTGGTAAAGGCTTCTTGCTTCCCAACAGCTGAGTCTTGTTTTCTGCAGTGACTTCCCACTTACGTGGGGAATGCTATCAAGCAGCCTCTCTCTTACATTGAATGGGATCTACAAGCCAATGCATGTGCATTTTCTCCATTGAATTTTTGGAAATGTGAATATTATTAGTACAAGCCTAGAAATAATGGCAACAATAAAGTTATGTAGCAATTTGAGTTACATACATCATATAGATGAAGGGTTTTATTATGAGAACTATTTTAAATATTTAAAACCCTTTTAGAGTTTGATGCATGTCGCTGTGTTGTAATTTTTTTCGAGCTTTGCTTTCCTTTATCAGATAGATTCATCTTTGCACCAAACATCTGATCTATTTTTGGAGTAGTGAATATTTTTTTTTCCTAATGATCAACATGCAAATAATATAACACATTTATCGCTATGCCTCTAAACCTACTCCATTATCCATATAGCAGTGCATATCCTCTTGCTGTAATCCTGAAAAAAAGATTATGAAGAGTCAGGAAAAGTAATCAGATCTACCTTCTGTAAAGTCTAGATGATTCTAATAGTCCAAAGAGGCAAATCAAATTGCTTATATTGTATTATTGCTTATACTGTAGAAGTTCAGTAAGAATTAAATTATTGTAGGTTGTGTCTCAATCATTATTCTGACCTCCTTACAATCCCATGCGTGGATTTTGCTATGTGTGAACAGACTGATGTGAGAGGGTATGATGGTCACTCCATTGTACTGTTGAAATACCCTTCAGACACAGAACTAGAATCAGAAACTCTTCATTTAGAGAATTGATTTTGTCAAGGGCTGCAAAGATGATGAAGGTACTGGAGCATCTCTCTTACAAGGAAAGGCTGAGGGAGATGGGCCTGAAGAAGAGACAACTGAGAGAGGACCTCATCAATGTCTGTCAGTGTCTGCATGGAGGGGTTAGAGAATAGACCAGGCTCTGTTCGGTGGTGCCCGGCAAGAGGACAAGAGGCAAAGGGCAGAAACTGATGCACAGGAAGTTCCACCTGAACATGGAGAAGAACTTTGCCGTGCAAGTGACTGAGCACAGGAACAAATCACCCAGAAATGTTGTGGAGTCTCCCTCACTGGAAATATACCAGAACTGTCTGTGCCATGTGTTCTGGGAAGACCCTGCTTGAGCAGGGAGGTTGGACCAGATGACCCACTGTGGTGCCTTCTGATCTAACCTATTCTATGATTCTGGGATGAGACTTCCTATGCTAAGACAGTTTCTTCCAGGTATGTGGTGTCCCTGCAACCTTTGATTGAATGTTGTGACAATCAGAGCTTTGAGATGAAACATGTTGGCCAAAACCACCCTTTTATACTGAAACACTTAAAGGCTAAAGAGTTTTTAACTTCAAAGGAAACAAGTTCTTTTAGAATACTTGGTATGATATTTAGTTATTTATAGAGGTAAAAATCAGATAGAAAATACAAAACTGGGACAGTTGATTCTGACTAGATCAGAAAAGATATTAAAAAGAGGTTTATAGTTTATATGAGATTCTCATACTGTGCATTTTGTCCTTGGGGGGGGGGGGGGGGGCGGAAAGGCAGTTTCCAAACTTGGTTTCGCTAAACTCAATGCCTCTGAGAGCTGATGGAAACATTTCCTCTGGTTTGTGTAAAGTTTTTGTAGCCCTAGATTCTTCATTTTGGATCTTCTTCCCTGTTCCTTTTAAAAGTTTCTCCTCAGATGAGCTATGGGCTCCCCGCATCCTCCTGCAAACCTCTTTCACCTGCCATGTCCTTCATTCTCTCCAAAATGTTATTTTCTTTGAGTGGGATCAAATTATTGTGAACAGCAGGAGAAATCTCCCTTTTTCTTCTGAAAATTTCATGTAATTCTATTAGTCTGTTAGTAGAAAGACTACTATGCAAATTGAGAAAACACAGAATAAAATTACATTGATTGCCACAGTGGTCATCTATGAGTGAGGAAGGGAGAGAAGTAGAACACATTTTTACAAGAACATCTTTTAAAAACATCTGTGTGATTAACTACCTGGAATTCACCGGTGTACTCTATGACTGCACACCTGGCAGGTAGTGCAGCTGTTGAGTAGTTTTGACATAGCAGGGGCTCCTGGAGTAGTAGATTTTTATGTAGGTGCAACTGGATTTATCATAGTTCTTCTGATTTAGTGGGAGATCACAGACACATTGAATAGTTAAGGTTGGAAGGGACCTTAAAGATCATCTAGTTCTAAACCCCTGATAATGAAAGCATGCAGGAATCTGGGCTTACATTTCTGTATCTGAGCTACTTCATTTCTAAATACTTGCAGGTGGGAAGAGCAGAATGGAGATGGATAAACACATATTTTTCATGTAATCCATCACTGTTCCTTTTTCATTTCATATAGAGGTGTGCTTCTGAAAAGGTTGTGCTCAACGTTCAGTAACATCTAAGCCTTATTTGACTTTTTTTTTTTTTTTTTCCTTTTTCTTTTTGTTATTAAAAAGTTTTGTATGGGAACTAAGGAGAAAACAAGATGTTGCTTTCTGACAATTCTCATTTAAAAAAAAAAAGAATGGCTTGTTGCAGAAAAAGATGGGGGAATATAAACAAAGTGAATTTGTTGTGGAAAATCAATTATCCATTCATTTCATAATGGAGAAGCAATGTTATTACTCTAAGTGCATCTTCTAAAAAACAAATATATTTTTAAAAATGAAATATTTGACACTTTAATTTGTTGTTGTTATTGAGAGCTATTTTTATAGATATAATGGAAACAATATTAAGAGTTTTACCATATTCAGTGCTGATGATACCATGCTGATATGCATTATGAAAATGTGTCTTGTATTAGGTAACTGTATTTATGAAAAATGCAAATTATCCATTAGTGAATTTTTTTAATGTTACATAACTCTAGGGTCAGGAAGTGGATATTCTTTAAGGAATTAAAACAAAGAAATCCATAACGTACAACTGAGTATAGGAAATATTCCGAGTTATTTTTATGTTAAGACTGTACAACATGAATTCACAGTGATAAATACATTCTTATATAAAAAACCCCAGTGACTTCAGTGTGAATGGTCACAGGAGTAAATTACCATGAACATGAAAAGTAGTTACATAAGGTACATCTGTGATTATATTGCTCAGCCTGAAAAAGGTCTTTAACCAACAGTTAGTTCCTTAACAAAAATATAAGTCATATTCAGATCCATTACTATCCAGAAGGGATAGAATGTTAATCCACGTGTTAAAAAATTGCAGGATACTTCTAATAATTTTCACAAGGCAATGAGTCTCCTATGGAGAAGCATTCACTGAGTCCAAAACTGACATAATATCTGTAGGTATACAGACATATTTCAATGCCTAGCAGTAGCTGTAACATCAAGGAATCATGGATTGGGCTGGGGCAGATGGAACCTTAAAGATCATCTTGTTCAAATCCCCTGTGGTTGACAGGAACAACTTCCACTAGACCGGGTTGCTCAGAGCTCCATCCAACCCAATCTTGAACACTTCCAAGGATGGGGCAGCCACAGCTTCTCTGGGAAACCTGTGCCAATTTCTCACCACCCACACAAGGAAGAATGTTTTTCTTATTATATCATCTAAACCTGCACTCTTTCAGTTTTAAGCCATTCCACCTTGTCCTGTCATCATGTGCCCTTGTAAATACTCTCTCTCTATCTTTCTTGTAGGCTCCCTGCAGGTACTGGAAGGCCACAATTTGGTAACCTCAAAGCTTTCTCTTCTCCAGGCTCAACAATTCCAATTCTCTCAGACATTCCTCATAGGAGAATCGCTCTCTCTCTCTCTCTCTCTGATCAACTTTGTTAACAGTGTGGTATAAAGTAGAGAAAGACTAACTTTTCATGCTACCAGTCTTCAGCATGTGATTAGTTTCATATTTCAGTGTTTTGATGGCATTTTAATTCACAATGATAAAGGTGAAAAACAAATCTAGATTTGTGTAGAAGGTAAATTTGAGTTTAAAGAAAGGGCAACCAATGGTAGCCTTACAAGCGAGACATGGTTATATAAACTTATTCAATAATAAGTTGAAGTAAACTGTATGTACTCCTAATGAAAAAGTAATTTTTATGTACATGTTATGTTAAAATAAAAGTAAACATTTTGTATACAACATACTATAATAGTAAAACTCCCAAACGAGAAGAAAATAAACTTTTTTCAGTTTGGGCAATCTTTGATAAAACTCACTAACTGCAAAGGTCACAAATGAAGTGCCTGCAACACACTTTGTTTGACAGATTGAATTGAGATTGTTGTCAGATACAATGCAAGGAAACTATGCACTTTGAATTCTTCTTTGTCTCCTGAGAGAGATTCAAGAAGGCTTATTTCATCTAGCATACTTCTATATTTGCACTCAGTCTATCAGTCATGATGTCTGTGACTATGTTGTGCAATATTTTTCATACTTCCCTTGATCCAGCCTTTAAAAATTTCACTTCTTTGTCTCTGTATAAGACCATCCAGAGAGTGAGAGAGGGGAGGCTATATCCCTATGCTTTCGAATTTAGTTAAAAATAGGCATTATGAATGGTCTAGAAGGTCTAGAAACAGTGAAACTGTAATGACATAACATTCCATATCAAATTAAATGTACAGTATATTGAGTGAATTTTTACCATTCAGTAAAATTCTGGAAGGTGTTGAGCATCCTTAACATTCATTATAGTGATTATGATGTTTGAAGAATTCTCAATATTCTCTAGGAAATGATCTTTACAGCCCTGAATAGTTTGTGCTGTTGATAATGCACTATATTTTGGTGTTTACTAACTGTAAGGTGCTCGCAATTCCAGACCAAGTTCATTTTCGAGAAAATGTTCTGGATTTGTCTCAGTTTCATTCCTCAGATCATTTTTCAAATGCAATGAAAAGGAAACTTAGGAGATTTGCTGTAACATTTTATCCTATTAACTATTTCACTTCTTGAATATTGTTAGACATTTAAATCACTAGATTCTCTTTTGTGTGGGCTGCTATGAAAACAGCAAAGAAATTTCACTTGAAAAGACAAATTCCTAGGCCAATTGTGAGGAACAGTACACATCCAGGGTTTTGTCCTTAGTTTTAGAGAGAAAATTTTCCTTCAAATATTGCAGTGCAAGATAATAATCATCGCACCCTAATCAGAGGCAAATGTCAGTTTGAAATATGATCTTTAGGAATAAAAATATCATCAGGAGTTATTTGAAAAACATTTGAATAGGTTACATACATGTCGTAAAGGGAAAGGATAAAAGATGAGTTTTAAAAAGGAAGGAAAATCAGCAGTATTTACACCTGGTTGTTTCCCACCTCGTCCCCTCTCTCGTGGTCCACATTAATATGATGGTAGAATGCTGTGACATTTAACACTTAAACACTCCTTGTGTTTTAAATTAAGAAAACCTTCTGCTTGCCCTCAGTTTTTTGACATTTACTGTTTCTCTAAGGGTTATTCAAGAATAAAACTCATCTCTAGGTATATTTTCAAATTTCTAGTAAAACACTCAAATAATTGTTAAATTTTGTTATCCCAGAAAGATAAATTTGAGAATAACATTCTTTATAGTTTCTTGAGCAGGTCTGTTGCTGGAGAATGAGATTTTACTCTCATGATCTAGAAATAATAGAACTGTATGGTGGTTTGTATGCAGTTTCTTTCCCTTCAGGTTAGACACATAGGTATTTCCCAGTTTCTGTAGCAGTTCCAAATCACAGTAAAGTGGGTCAAATGAAATGGAAAATTTTTTTAAAGTTCCTACTCTTACCAGCTTATTTTCTTCAAAGTGAGATAGAAACAGATGTAACATCATATCATTAATTATGAAACCTACTCCTTTTATGAAGATATGGTAGTCTTTTCCTTCAGGTTCACTAGTAAAACCATTGAAAAAAGTTAACTTCAATATTTCATAAACAATCAAAAAGTTTTAAAAGTTGTCTTAAAAATAATATTTTAAAAGATCCATTATTTTGTATACATTCATCCCAGCTCATAATATATATATTTTCAGGGCACTGAAGATAATGCTTTAATGCTATGTCCTTTTTACTTCCTTGCAATAAAAGATCAAGCACATTATCTTATCCACCAACAATATTGTGGCTCTTCTGATTGTAAGTAGCTAGTACTCCACTCTCATCCCCCCAACATATTTAAAGGACTGTAAGTGTGGCCTTATGCAAGTTATTCTAGAGTTGCATTGCATTCTTATATTTAAATAGAATGTAAAGATATAATAAATTTATTATTTTCATTTGGGCTTGTATGTGTATCTATAGCATCACTATCTTATCTCAAATGAGAGCAATGGCAACTTGCTCTCTAGAAGTCCTAAAATAACTCTAATCACTTCTCAGAAGTTTGTTTCAAATAATTTAACTGATTTAATTAACCCCACAGTAAACACATTAATTAGTTTCTAGTGACAGAAAAATCGGGACATCCTGGGATAATGAAAAGAGTGGTAAAGAGCAATTGAATTATCTTTAGTCTCATGTTTCAAGGGAATCATCATGAGTAAGTCTTGCATTTATAATTTTTTAAAAATACTTTAAAGTAGCTATCACTCCCAGTAAAAATATCCATCTGGGTAATTATTTTGCATTCCTTCCTCCCCACAATTCTCTCAAAATCCATACAAAACAGGAAGTAATAATTGACCAGTAATAATATAGAAGTCATGCCATGAAACATCAATTTATGGAACAGGGTTTGCTCTCAACAAACATTCCCAATCCTGTTGTATGACAGTGATCCATACATTCTAGGAACCTCTGAGAATACACACGGAATTCTTGATGGTCTCACATGCACCCAGAACAGGTGATCCTGCACTCTCTAGCAATGAATTAAAGATTTTACATCTTAACTAGTAGGGGGAGTCAGAGATTATGAAGGAGAAGGTCTCAGGTCAACAGCATGTGTATCAGTATCTTTATCATCCCCCTTCACCCCACCTCCAGAACTTGATCATTCTTTCACCCTAAAAAGAGAGCAAAATTTTAAAAATATTTTCTTGCTTTGTCTGAAGTTTAAATACCTTTCAGAGAGAGCAGATGTTTTAGTTTTCATGGTAATCAAGTTCAAAGTATTCACAATGAACCTGTTTACTCATAGGCAGGACCCAAGATGAAGAAGAATTTCTTGTTCAGGAATAAACACTACTGAATGTTAAATGAGGGATAATTCACATATTCAGAAGTGTATTACATCTGCTAACCTAGATCCTCATAAGTATAAAGTATATCCTATAAACTTTCATTGAAGCAATGCTGATTTACTATGATTAATTACCTATAGCAATCTGGTTTCTTTGATCCTTTGTTCAAGATAATTAAACAGAAAAAAATACCTCATTACAAAGTATTCTTTTATTTTTTTTATTATTTGAGGAAAACTTGCCTTGCTCTCCCTGTGGTGAATGTCATTTGTGTATATTTTCATCAAAGGTGAATTTGTATTTTTTAAAATAAAAACCTGAGCTGATCTCTGTGACAAGAGATGCATTGCCTGCATGAAGGTGTCATTTAATGCATATACAGAAACAATAAAATATTTTCTAATTGTCAGTCTTAATAGCTGGAGGAAAACCAAAATTTGCCATCCACTTTTTTATTTCCATATAATTTTGTCTTCTATGAGATTCAGGTTTTAAACCATAACTATGAAAGTAGTAGACTGGTATGATTTGTTTAATTTTATTTGCTGCCTTTTTGTGATGAGGAAAATCAAAAGGAAACAAACCAAATTTACAATGGATAAAAAATAACCCAATAACTCTGGAAATGCAGAGGTAATTAGTTTAAAGGTTAAAAATATGCTTGAGTTAAAGTACAACTAGAAAGAGAAAAAAAAAAATAAAGTAGGAATGCAAATAAGGTCAAATGCCTTGCAATTTAAAGGAAATTTAGGAAGGTGGTGCATCAGTTATACCCTTCCCTGAAGACATGATGAAGGTAAAAGTTAAGTCCTGTGCCAAAAGTATTTCAGGAACCAAATGGAAAACACTTCTAACTCTTAAAGATCAGCCTTTTTTTTTTTTTTGATCAATTTTAACTTCTATAGTGTAAAATAAATTTAATCTCAAGGTTTCAGACAATTTCGAACTAACTAGGAACTGAGCAACAAAGCAATTTAGGAAAATGGCTTAGAAACCAATTTTTAAAGCGTCAACTAAGGTGATTTTTTGAAGGGAGAAGGAAACTTTGTTAGAAACATTAAAAAGTTAAAAATTGAATTTTAAAACTCTCAGGTTTATCAACTTGTTCTGTGAAGAGGAATCTTTATTTCTAATTGTCAAGTAATCATGGCTATTCATACTGTAAAAGTAAGAGAGAGAGAGAACAGAGCAAGTTGTTAAGCTAAAAGGGTGAAATTCCTCCTGTGCAGAGATGTGGCTTTGAGAATATGAAAACCTTAAATTTTATATAAGCACAGGTTCTTAAAAATCCTTGGTAGAGCTTGTTCAGCTGGTGAAATTTATCTCAGAAAAAAAACCCCAAAATATGTAACACTGTTTATATGATCAGATCTACACCTGAAATAATCCTTCAGATACATGTTATTAATTTTTTAAAACACATATAATAAGTGACTGAAAGGAAAAGGAATAAAAATTGAAGTTCTTCACTCGAGATAGTTGTTAGATTTTACTGCACATGAATTGCAAACAGATCCAAATGTTGCAAAGTTTTTGAAGTTCTTGTCAATTTACATTTTATTTAGCCTTTCTTGCTCATAATTAAAAGAAAATGTACCTTTCATGGACTTCAAAAAATAAAATCAGTAGCTTATTTAAGAGCACCCACGCTTTGGATAGGGTGGTTTTATGTCATTGTAAGAAACAACCATGGCATAAACCAAGCATTCAATAGACTGGGAATTTGATGGAACAGCTTATCCTGGATGTCTAAGCGTGTCTAGGAAAAGAAGGTTGGCAGGAGTAATCAATACAGATTCACCAGGAGGAAATCATAGCTGCCAGATCCAAGAGCCTTCCATGATGGCATGACTGGCTGGGTAGATGAGATGAGAATAGTGGATGTTGTGTCCCTTTGACACTGTACCCCATAACATCCTCAGGGGAAAGCTCAGGAAGTGTGGGTTGAATGAGTGGAGAGTGAAGTGCTTTGAGAGCTGGCTGAGAGAGCTCAGAGGGCTGTGATCATTGGCGCAGGGACTGGGTGGGGGCCTGTAACCAGCGATGTTCCCCAGAGGTCAGTAGTGGGACCAGACTTGTTCAGTTTATTCATCAGTGACCTGGAACGGGCGACAGAGGGTGCCCTCAGCAAGTTTGCTGAGGATACACAACTTGGAGGAGTGGCCGCTACAGCAGAAAGGCTGTGCTGCTGTTCAGCCAGACCTGGGCAGGCTGGAGAGGTGTGCAGGGAGGAACCTAATGGAGTGCAACAAAGGCAGAGGCAGCTCCTGCACCGAGAGAGGGATAACCCCAGGTTATCTGTACCGGTACAGACTGGGGGCTGACCTGTTGCAAAGCGGCTCTGCAGAGAAGGACCTGGAGGACCCAGTGAACAAGATAACCATGAGCTAGCAGTCTTTCCTTGCATCCAGGAGGGCTAATGGGATCCTGGGGTGCATCTGGAAGAGCATGGCCAGTAGGTCGAGGGGGGTGACCCTGCCCCTCTACCCTGCCCTGGTGAGGGCACATGTGGAGTGCTGTGTTCAGTTCTGGGCTCTTCAGTTCAAGAAAGACAAGGAAATACTGGAGAGGGTCCAGCAGAGGCCACAAAGGTGATTAGGGTACTGGAGCATCTCTCCTGTGAGGAAAGGCTTAGGGACCTGGGCGTGTTTAGCCTTGAGAAGTCACAAGTGGGAAGGGATCTTATCAATGTGTACAAATATCTTAAGGGCTGATGTCAAGAGGGGCCAGATCCTACAATGGTGCTCAGTGACAGGACAAGGGGCAAGTGGATACACTTCCAATAAAACACAGACACATCTGTCTGAATATAAGGAAGAACTTCTTTACATTGAAGGTGACAGAGCACTGGAACAGGCTGTCCAGAGATGTTGTCTCTCACTGGAGGTATTCCAAACCTGCCTGAAGGCAATCCTGTTCAACCTGCTCTAGGTGACTGCTTTAGAAGGGGAGTTGGATTAGATGATCTCCAAAATTCCCTTCCAACCCCAACCATTTTGTGATTCTGCAGCAGAATTAGAAAATGAAAAGTTCTTATCTTAATTGAATGTTCAGTAGAAATGAATTTGCATAACTCCTATATTAAGAATTAACACTCAGCTAAATAAAATTCATACCACTTATACATACTTTCAAACCTCATTTAATCAGACCACAATAACTGTGTCAGGTAAATGAATTAAAAAAAAAAAAACACATTAGGAAAATTTCTCTTAAAAGGATGTAAGGAGCAGATTCATCTGCCTTTTTCACAGTATGTAATTAGTAATTCCTCAAGTAAGTCGTTTGTTTTAAGTAGGACCATATGCAAAGTAAGTACTACATATAAAAAAAGCTGAAAGAATTGTGCTGTAGCTAATTTATTTCATTCTCCCAGATCTTGCAAAATATTATGCAAAATTGGCATCCAGTCTTGTTGATGATGAAAAAAATAGGTCATTTAATTTGTTCTGAATTTATGAAATGCTGTGGTCTATAAATGATGTTGTATCATTAAGTTAGAGTCTGCTCCAGGATTCATGCTATTTTGAAGAGGAATGATTAAGGACATTATTAGTAAATCTAAAAAGAACAGGACACACAGCATTTAAACATTACCCTATCATCTCTGCAACAAATGTTCAACATCATTGTTTCCACAATAACAATTTGCTATTGCTCTGTGGGGTAAGCAATCAATACAGGCAAGCAATGCTTTTTATATCAATAGAGTACAGCTTAGTCTGTTCCAGCATTTGCAAAATCAATAAGCATGTCTCTTTATATGGCAGACAATTAGTCTCAGTTGCAGATGAGGCTGACAAGGTATGGGCTATAATTAACACAGGAATGCCTTACACAATGTTCATGCCTCTGTTTCTAAAATGTCATTCAACTTTTTACTGAGCATTAAACATAAATATTGTTTATATCGGTCCCTAATGCACAAAGAGCTGCCTAGAATCTTAATTTTTTTCACAGCAAAAGAACAGCCTCTAAAAGTGATGCTGTAAGAGTTTTTTAGTGGAGTACTCAAAGTGTGCTTAATACCTATCTGAATCTGTGTATGGAGAATAACTTTATATTTAAAATACAGAATAAATAGATTTCAAATCACACTCTGACCTCAATCAGATCAAGTGCTTACAAACAGCTGTGCAGAGAGTAGTTGCCATCAGAAGCAGGTAGTTTCCTCTTTCAGTTTGGCAATTTGTACTTAGTATTGCACTGAATCTGTAGAATCCACCTATCTTTTTCTGTGTTCTCTGGTCAGTCCTAACCAATAAAAAGGAAAGTCTATGGATCCATGAATCATAGAATCATAGGATGTTAAGGGTTGAAAGGGACCTTAAAGGTCATCTGGTTACAAACCCTCTGCTGTGGACAGAGACATCTTCCACTAAACCAAGTGTAGTAGGTTTGTTTAGATTGTAGTGGTCAAGGCTTTATCCAACATGGCTTTGAACACTGCCAGAATTGAGGCATCCACAGCTTCCCTGGACTACCTGTTCGAGTATCTCAGCACCTCTGCAGTAAAGAATTTCTTCCTAATATCCAGCCTTTATTTCCCCTCTTTCAATCTGTACCCATTATTCCCTGTACTATCACTACAGTTCCTGAAGAAGAGTCTCTCTCCAGTTTCCTGTAGATCCCCTTCAGAAGGTGCCATGAAATTTCCACAAAATCTTTTCTTCTTCAGGCTGAACAGCCCCAGCACTCTCAGCCTGTCTTACTAAGGGAAGTGCGTCAGTCCTCTTACCAAGTTCATGGAATCCTCTGGACTTACTCCAACAGTTCCATGTCCTCCTTATGATGGCAACCCCAGAGCCAGATGCAGCACCCCAGGTGGAGTCTCACCAGAACAGCAGGGGGACGGAATCCCCTCCCTTGATCTGTTGCCCACACTGCTTTGGATGCAGCCCAGGACACAGGTGGTTTCTGGGCTGTGACCCCACATGGTTGGGTCATGCTGAGTTTTTCATCAACCATCACCTCTAAATCCTTCTCTGCAGGGCTGCTCTCAGTTATTTCTCCACCCAACCTGCAGGTGTGCCTGAGATTGCTATGACCCAGGTGGAGGAACTTATACTTCCCTTTGTTGAACTTCATGAGGTTCACAAACACCCACCTCTCAAGCCTGTCAAGGTCCCTCTAGGTGACTCATCCCTTCCCTCCAGCACAACTGCACCACACAGCTTGGTGCCATCAGTAAAGTTTCTGAGGGTGCCCTCAATCCCACTGTCCATGTCACCAACAAAGATGTTGAACAGTATTGGCCCCAATACCAACCCCCCCCATGGACAACACTCCTCACTGGTGTCCACATGGACAATGAGCCACTACTCTTTGTGTGCAGCTGTCCAGACAGTTCTTTATTCACTAAGTGGCCCACCCACTCTAATTTAGAGACAAGGATGTCATGTGGGACAGTGTCAAACACTTTGCATAAATTCAGGTAGCCAATATAATTTACTCTGCCCCTATCCACCAAAGCTGTAGCCCCGTCACAGAAGGTCATCAAATTTGTCAGGCATGATTTTCCCTTAATAAAGCCAAGTTGGCTGTTACCAAGTGCCTTTTTGTTTTCCATGTGCTTTAGCATAGTTTTCAGAAGAATCTGCTCCGTAGTCTTGCCTGGTGCAGAGGTGAAACTCACTGGTCTGTAGTTCCCTGGGTCTTCCACTTTCCCCTTTCACTGGAGCCCACATGGAGCACTAGTAGTGGGTAATAATCAGTGGTTTTAACTAGACTTGGCAGCTTCTCTGTAACATCCCTGATCCAGGGTCCCAGAAGGCAACACACTGCTTCCCAAAGCAGGTCAGGCTGCCAGGTGAGTGCCTAGTGCCTCTTAAAGTAGCTGCTATCACCCACTGCCTTTTTTTGGTTGAACTAGTTGTTAATTCCCCGATTCCTGGAGCATGCTGTTCCAGTTAGTTCTGGCTGTTCTGCCAGCATGCTGGGTGTTGCCTTGTTTTCCTGCTACAAAGGAAAACCTCTTACCCAGATCTACAAAGTGGTTCTGGGTAAGAATGTCTGTTTGGGGGGGTGGATTTCGGTTTTGAAGGAAGTCTCTTCCTTTTATCAGTTCCATTCCTCTTCCTTTTGCTGGGTTTCTTTTTCACTGCTTCTCAAACCCACTGAGTTAACACCCCTCCTGTCTTCCATGTGGACCAGGCAGTCAATTTCTGGCCTCTCCTTGGTGTGCTATGGTTCCTGAACCATTGGGGCTTTGAACTATCTGTCCAACTCCCTCTCATCCCCCCCGGCCCCGATATCTCTCAGTCTTTTGACTGCCTCCTGCAGCTCAACCACCTGTTGCTGGAGGTCGTCCACTATGGCACACCTGTTGCAGTTCAATGAAGTGCTCCTCTTGCACTCCCTGATACTCTTTGACCTCTCTCACTTTCAACTCTGCCACCAGGATGTGCAGATTCTCCAGTTGTTCACACGTCAAACAGATGTTGTCTCTGCTTCCCTCTGGGCATCAGCGACAAGCTCAGGGTCTCACTGCAGCCGGAGATCTGGACAGCTGCATGTTGATGTGTAAGGTCTGTCTGGGTCACCATGTTCCTCCTCACCCAGTGGAAACCATAGTTAGTCCTCTTCTAGCTGGGTGGGAAATGACTCAGTCCCTAAATTCTCCCCAGGTGCTGGGTGGGTGACTGTGCCCTGCCGCTGCAAAGTGCTTGTGTGAACTGCTGCACCACACCCTGGACAACTTGTCCCACTCTTTCATCCAGACCTTACATATGGATGAGTAATAGTGAACTCAGTAAAATTTGTACTCTCACACAGTTCAGATGACTTCATTTGTATTCAAGGTCTTCAGAACCTGTGAAAAATGGTTGTTATGGAAATACTAAGCTCTTTCTTGACACAAAACTTCATTGTTAATAACTCTACCTCCTAAAGGAGCAAAAAAGAAGAAAACAAAAAAGTAAGCACATCCAAATACTTCTTTATGGAAATTTACCCTAAAATACATTTTAAAAAGTATTTGCAATTTAAAAAAAAAAAATAAATTGTTAAACTTAATGCTTAAATTTAATTTAATTAGAAATATGAATAATGTTATAAGCAAGAACCTCAGAAGAGATATTTTAAAAACTACTATTTTGAAAAATAAGAGATAAAGGTCATAAATACAAAGCAATTACTGATTTGAATAATTTTGTCTTTTAGACTCCTGACAGCTATTACACCTTATCAATGGGTGGTTAAGTAACAACATTTATGACAGTACAGCTGTTTGAAGATTTTGTGATGATTTCTCTAAACATGCCATTTTTAGTTGCTTTGTAAATCTGCTTCATCTTACCTTTCTAATATTTTTTTATACACACTAAGGAAGCTATCAGTAACATTCTTTATGTGTTTCTCTTAGTAATTTCTCTTTTTTTTTTTTTTTCCCAAATATTTTTTTTATTTATAATACCCTACCCTCTACTATTTTTTACATGCTATTCAGTAATAACTCCTTGGGATGACATTCACTGGACACTGGTTCTCTTTTGAGCTTTAACCATAGTAAAACTAAGGCTCATTACAGGCTAACACGTAGGCTCATTAGCCTATGAGTCCCCATGTATCATGAACTCATGAAATGGAGTCTTCTACCTTGATGGTGTGTCAGTTTGCATTGTGATACAGCAGGTGCTGCATTCAGACATAAAAGGATGAAGTCTTCGGAGACTCAGTTCCTTACAGCTACAGACAGAGCACTGGTTCCCTCCAACCCTTGAACTGGTCATAATTTGTTAACACATCTTTATTTCCTTCCAATTTTTCTGTAAAAAAATTAAATGACCAGTGGCTTTGGGCCTCTATGAAAAGAGAAATATAGAGAAAGCCCTTGTTTTAATGGTACAGAACTAGTTAATGCATAAAAGACACTCACATCTCCTCCAGAAGCAATCTAGGAGAATGCTCTTTACTGGCCTTCAGCATGTGACCAAGAAATATCAAGAGTCACAGAAGATTTAAAGCATTCTCATAAGTATAATCTTTTGAGCTCTAGTAATAACCTAGCTGTTCACCTCTTCTGACATGTATTTCAAAGGTGTGTCTAATCAATCAACAGCTTTGCTTTGCATTGTATTTCTTTCTTTTTCTCCTTCCTGTGGAGTCTGGCTGGACAGTACTATTTTCATGTGTGCTTGTGTCACAGTCTTGGATTGGTGTAGTCTTCAAACCAGAGTCCAACCCATTCAGTTGAGACTGGACATTCATTTGCCTTGCATATATCTTTATTATTATTATTACTATTATTATTATTATTATTATTATTATTATTATTATTATTATTATTATTATTATTAT